>BRXY01000084.1:0-92191 GCA_030267945.1 Triparma strigata
ACCCTAACCCTAACCCTAACCCTAACCCTAACCCTAACCCTAACCCTAACCCTAACCCTAACCCTAACCTTTACAGAATAAATGTGCAACCTCATCTCAGTGGAAAATTTACAGAGACCCAAGAGAGAACCTTCAGGAAGTCAGGAAGCTAAAAGATCACGAAAGCAGCGCACCGATCAGATTATGGGAGGACGGGGGTTGGGAGGGAAGGTCGGGAGGGGAGGGAGTGGAAAATTCTCATTACAAGTTATTTTATATGAGTTCATCCACTGTGGAGGCCTGGCGCCGACACAGACCACAAAGTAAATTCTCGGCTGTAGCGAAATAAGATTTCAAAATAACTTTTTTATTAACCAAAAAGTGGGTGCAGCTTAAGCCCGCAAACCTTCATCCATGTCATAACAGCCATAAAAACAACCGCCATCCTAACGATTTTTCTCTTAACGATCTTCCTCTTAACCTTCCCCCCCCTCCTCTCCCCCTCCTTAACCTTAACCTTCCTCATAACAAGTTCCTCCCCTCCCTCCTCCCCCTTATAAAACCCCCCCAACCCCCCCCTCCTCAAAATCTCCCCATGATCCCCCCCCCCCCCCTTCCACCCTCTACTCCTCTCCGCCCACTCCCTCCTCTCCCCCTCCGTCCCCCTAACGCTCCCCACCTCCCCCTCCCCATCGACACACATATGCCCTCGTAAACCTTCGATCAACGTCCGTAAATTCCAACGAATATCCCAACTCTCAGAATGAAAATCAGTTACACTCAAACATATCTTCTCCTTAACCCCCCACCTACCGTTCGGGGTTAACATGTAAATACTTGGCGGACTTCTCGGGTAATTCTCGGGAAATTTTATTCGACCAGTGTAGATACCGCGAGCGTAAGGGGATGATTGGGGTCCTGAAAAGGTGAATTGCCAGGTTAAGAGGGTGCGGGTTAAGGGGGAGAAGGTTAGGGTGGGGGAGGAAAGGTGGGGGGGGGGGGGAGAGAGGAGGAGGGAGGTGGGGTAAGAGATTATTAGGTGGGAGGAGAGGAGGGAGGAGTATTCGGAGGCGAGACGTTGGTTGAAGGTTGGGGGGAGTTTGGAGCGTTTTTGTGGAGGCTTTTTCTTTTTGTTCTCCTTCTTCTTCTTCTTCTTCTTCTTCTTCTGCTTTATAATGTTATCATTGTCGTTGTCGATGTTATTATTATTTGCGATTGGTTTCGCTATTGGTTTCGCTATCGTGACGTTTAGGGAATTGGGATTGGTAGTAGTTGATGACGGTGGAGTATTGGCGGCAGTATTTGTCTGCGGAGTTTTTAATGCATCGGAGCTAGCGGCTAGTTCAATTAAAATGATGATCGCTATAATATATGCCATAATAATGCATGTGTATCGTGTGGGTTTTGGTGTAGCTTTACGATGAGTAACATGTTGCTTAGTAACACGTTGCATAGTAACACGTTGCATTATCATGAGTACGTTGCGTCGCTAGCAGTACAGTAATTAGTGCTATTAAGTAGCTCTGCTATTGTGCTCTGCTATTGTGCTCTGCTATTGTGCTCTGCTATTGTGACCTTATCAATTATTATTATTAACCCTTATTTATTAATGACGTGCTTCTCGACGATTGTTAAAAGTTGACTTTAAATTGTAATACTTTATCAAAGTCGCTGTATCACAGTGTCGCTGTATCTTATTTCTGATTAAAATGAATTGTAAAGAGGGGCGGTCAGAGAAGGGGGCCAATGAACCCTTAATGAACCCTTAATGAACCCTTAATGAACTTTACAATGATGCGATTTAAGAATCAATCTTTTAGGGACGAACGTCTGTATGCCTGTTCAGTGAATTTAACAAAGTTTAGTCGGGTTTAGCGTTATAAATGAGAACACACTGCTATCAATTGTAATATCACTTGTAAGGTGACATTAATTCCTGGCATATGCTAAAGTCATAAAAATTCATCTTCTCGTTGATATATAATAATATTACTAGATTCAGTGTCTCCATTCTTCATTCTTATTGTTTGTAGTAATATAAAGGTCGTTTGAAATCGTCTTTAAATACGATAAATAATCATTAAAGTCACAGTCTCTCAGTACACCAACAAATTCATCAACTACCAGACAAGTCAATCAATCAATTAGGAACATCAATTACGTCAATCAAGCACGTTAATCAAGTACGTCATTCAAGCACGTCATTCAATTAAAGGTGAGAAATACGTTATAATCCAGTAGTCGTTGTAAGAATGGTGCACACTCGTAGCAGCATATGCTCGGCCACTACTATGTACTACACAGGGCTCTTTCAAGTAGTAGTGGACGTCGCTGAGAAGGGTCAACCTGTTCCCTCAGGACACAGCGACTGCGCGACTGCGCGAGTGCTTTTGTTCGAGCACTCAACACACTCACTCACTAACACTCACTCAAACACTCACTTACTTTATAAATACAGTACATACAAATACACATACATAAATAATGGCTGACCTCGTTGATACCGTAACTCTATCTGCTCAACCGTTTTGTTTGACCTTCCTCACAAACACAACCTTTGCTGCTGGTTTAATAACTGGTTCAATAGAACTCCACTCCACCACCTCCCCCGACGATGACGGCCTGACCCTAATATCCCGCCTCACCCCCTTCACCTCCTCCGTCCGCTGCATCCTCTCCCCCTCCCCCTCCCACCTAATTGCCGGCTCCTCCACTGGCGAAATAGTCTTCATAAACCACTCCTCCCCCACCTCCCCCCAAACCCAATCCTTCACCGCCACCTCCCTCCAAAAAAAGACCCAAACCTACCCCGGAATATCCTCCCTCCTAATCCCTCCCTCCCCCCCCTCCCTCCTCCTAACCGGCGACGACACCGGTGTAATCCGCCTCTTCCCCCTAACCCCAACCTCCCTCTCCTCCACCCCCCTCCTAACCCTCTCCCACCACACCGACTACATCTCAAAATTCCTCCCTCACAACTCCAACGTAATCGCATTATCAGGCGACGGTACGATATCGTACTACGATTTAACCCGTCCTTCACCGTTCATAAAACGTTCAGACGAACAAGACGATGAATTCTTATCAGGATGTATAATAAAATCATCTAAAAAAGTTATAACAGGTACGCAGTCAGGGGTACTCTCGATATGGGGGTACGGTAAATGGGGCGACATTGAGAATCGTTTGACTGGTCATCCTGAGAGCGTTGACGCTATGGTGAAGGTCGATGAGAATACTGTTTTGACGGGGAGTAGTGATGGTTTGATAAGGGTTGTGCAGGTTGGTCCTGATAAGTTTTTGGGGGTTTTGGGGAATCATGAAGGGTGGAGTGTGGAGGGGATTGAGAGGAGTGAGGATTTTAGGACTGTTTGTAGTTGGAGTCATGATGAGAAGGTTAGGGTTTGGGATGGGACGCTTTTGATGGACGATGATGATGAAGAGGGGGAGGAGATTGATACTATGAAGATAGTTAAGGAGGCGGAGGAGGGGAGGGAGGAGGAATCTATGGACGACGAGGACGACTGGGAGGATATGGAGGATAGCGAGGAGGAGAGTGATGACGGTGGGGGGAAACCTTTCGCTAAACTCAAGACTGACGAGGAAAAATTCTTCGAGGACCTTTAAAACGCACACACACACAACTTAACAACGGAGGGGGGGGGGGTAGGGTAGAGACAAGATTTTACAAATTCAAAACAACACCATATTCTTATCAAAGTCTACTTAAATTATAAACCAAATCAAAACGCCCCTCCCCCCCCCCCCTCCCATTTCCGTGGTCCTGCTGCTGTTGGGGTTCTGTCCTGTCCTTTGGTCGTACGTTCGTAAAGTAATTCACTAAAGGTACACAAATACACTTATTTCGGACTCGAACCCCAAAATGAATTGAGGTTCCTCCTACTCGTTTTACCCTTGACACTAATTCCTCGAATCTCCCAGCCAGCGCTCAAACGACCGATGACCCCCTCCCCCTGAAAACCTTCCCAACCTATCGGACTCTTCAGCTTTCCTGATCATCCTCATACATACCTCTCCTCATCCGTACCTTCTTCTTAGGCTTCTCGGTCGATGATTGCTGCCCGAGGGAAAGGACGATGGCTTCGGCGAGATCTCTATCATCTCTATAAAATTCGTCTTCCTTGTTCATCTTCTGTGGCTCGGTATCACTCGCGCTCTCGTCCTTTCCGCTCTCGTTCTCCCCGTCAGTGTTTCCGCTCATTGAACCACTACCGTTACTCGAAGGTGAGCCTTCTCCACTCAGACGTTCTTTCTCCGCTGCAGCTTCGGCTAGGCCCTCGGTCATGGCTGTCATGACGTCAAGTTCTCCCAGAGTCGGCACCACGTCCGAGTCGGAGTCAGAGTCCACGAAAATAACATCTGGAGCCGGAGCAATGACATTCGTCGTGGTGTCGCTGTCGTAGTCGAAGGAAGAGTCCACGGCCTTGTACTCATCCATTTCGGTTCCGCATTTACGGAGGTTTCTGAAATTAGACTTATCGGCTATAGACAGTTCATCAAAGAACAGGAACTTCACGCTCTCTGGTGGGCGAACCACAATTTATTGAAGGAGTTGCCGATTAGGAACCAGCGGTCGGCGTCGTTAACTGTGTATTCTGTTTCTGGCCTCTTCTTCATGAGCTTGGAGCCGTTATCGTCTTTTTTCTTCGAGAAGCAGCAGGCACTGGACGTCGACCCGAACTTGCAGCCCATAAATAAGTCCGCTTCATTAGGTGTTATTCCGCGCTTATAATCGCTAATATTAGGGTCGTATAAAACGGGTCCACCGACGGGTCCATTCCTGTGGGACGCCCTGAGGGTTTTTATTTGTAGTGCCTCCGTGTTCTTGTCTCCCAGCAATTCTTTCTTGGTGCCTGCGGGATGAAGCCGGCTGGGGAAGATCGGGCTGTTCATATGGACGATCCGGGGACGGTTCGTGGCTTCGTACACTTCAGAGACGTTGAAAGTGACGTTGTTGACGCCGACTAGGGAGTTCATTCTTTTTCTAACTTCTATCGTGCTGACAACGTTCTCGCTGATGACGATACACCGCAGGTTGCTTTTTTGAACGAGCTTCACGACTTTGCCGAACCCAACAAATTTTGCGCCGTTTTCGTTTTCGAAGCGGTTGTCTACTGTCCAGTCATTGTGCTGCGAGCACGCCGTCGAAAAGTCCTGGCACGGGAGCGAGGCGAAGATGAGGTGGATCGGGCCGATTTCATCCGTCAGCTTTTTTAGCACTTCCCCCGTCAATTTCTCGACTCCACCTAGCCAATACTGGTCAACTTCATCGGGAATAGTAGCCATTCGATTTTCAAGCGCGCAGCGATTGTCCTTGTCTTCGCAGACAAAGACCCTAATCATTTTGGGGTCGACGCCTAATCCTTCGACGAGCGCTAAAATTCCGGTTCCCTTGCCTCCCGCGACCTCCAGGATATTTATTTTCCCTCTCGACTTCTGTGACGAGCGAAAAATTTAGCGGTGATAGTGAGAGGGAGGAGCGAAGCGACAAGTTGTTCTGCTGACGGGTGTTTGACGCTATATTCCCAGCTCGTCGCTTCACGTTTCGTTGTCGCTCGCAGCATCTCACCTTTAGTTCTTCCTTTCGTCGTTCCGGGTCAGTGAAAGTTTCATACAACTCCCACCAATTTTTCAAGAACGTCGGACCCATTTTGTCCTTGTTAACTGTGAGCCAATCGGAGTGAACACCTTGCTGGTCGAAGTCAAATTCAGGAAGGGATTCTGACACTTCATGAGGATCAGGAAGGATGATGTTGTTGTAGACACAATTTACATATCCATCGTATTGTGAACCTCTCGTGCCCCCGTCGTGTCTAAGGAAGGAAGTAAGGTCCTCGATTATGAAAGTTTTGGGTACCATTTCCACGGTTACAAAATTACCGTGAATCGCGCTCTCTGAATATTCTAGTTGAAGAATTTCTCTCACAATTCCCCATCTATATTCTTCCTCTTCACCCCAACCTTGGCCACCCCCAGATTTCATCCAGATGTATTTTACTACATCACCTAAATATACAGGAGTTTTAACATCTCGGCCTATCCAGCCGACAGAGCGGGCGGTTTGAATGAGCAGTTGGGCACCGCCGAATTGATTTACATTCCCTTTGTAGCCAAACTTCCTAATTGATCTTTCCTTCTCGGCCAGTTTGAGCCTACCAAGCCCGACTTTTTCTAACGTATTCTTCTTCTGAATGTTAATTGGTGCTGATTCATCCTCGGTTCCAAGGAGTATTAATTCTAATTCCACCATGTTAAATAATATTTCGGAGTAACCTGACCTCTTTACACTTCCACCCCCTCTAAAACATTCGCCGCAAAGCCAATAACAGACCGATTCAGAATCCGACCTGCCAGTGGCTTTTTCTTTTTGACGAGCGACGATTGTTAAGAAGCAAATCGCCTTGTCAGCTTCCTCCATTGGTTGATTCGGGTTAAAATCAAGCGGGTGTCCATCTTGGGGTTGGTTCTGCAGAGACGGCGGTTGGTTAGTAAAAGATTTACGAATTTTCGTCACATAAAATCTCACCTCAAGAAACCACTCGAAGTTATGATTTATTACGCAGCATACTTTCCGGCCGAGGTACTTGTCGTTCTTCTTATCGTTGTTAACTGAGAACCGTTTGTAGCTTAAATCTTCAACTTCGGCGAAAGAATTTGATTCAAAAAGGGCATTCTGGCGCGAATCCCGTGTGCTGTGCCTAAGAACGAAAGTTGATAGGCCGTCAAAGGCCTTGATCTTCGCGTCCCGGTTGTGTTGTTCGCGTTCTGACTGTGTTTCTTTTCCTTTCTACGCCAGAGCCGATTTATTGTTAATAAATGTAAGGGCCCAACGCCCACTATTAATCCAACTTTTTTTTAAGTCATGACTTTCGAATAAATCAGCGCCCTTTTGTTTCAGGCTGTCAAAATGATCCAGAAAATCCAAGGTTCTCTGTAAACCTTCGTTTGTATTAGACCCTTTTAAACCTACTGGCAGCCTCCCGCCTAATTCAAGATAGCCTTTCTCATCGAGGACTCCAAAAATGAGGGAAATAAAATCGGAATTGTCTTCGTCAACTACCCAGAAGAAACTCGGTTTGTTCTCCCCTGTGGACAAGTAACATTGCGACGAACATTCAATTTCTATAACCTCTGACGACGTATCACCTTGATCTGAGTCTGAGTCGGGTGAGATCTCCTTCATCTTCCTCTTCTTCTTCTTGTTCCCCTTCTTCTTCTTCTTCTTCTCGTCGGAGCTGTCCGAGCTGTCAGAGGAGCTAGACCCCTCCCCCTTCCTCGGCTTTCTCTTCTTCTCCTTCTTCACCACTGAAGGAGTAGCCTTCCGATTCCTGCTACTGAGTCCTATTTCGGACAAATCAGCGAATTTCTGTTTCCCCCGCCTCCTCCCGCCGGTAGGTTCCATGTTGTTAAGGTGGACCCAATTCTTCTGCGTCCCTGATGTAGCATCTAAGATCAGCGCTTTATTGCCAATCGCACTCATTTTAAGGACCGTTCCTGACCATTCTTTTTTTCCAAAGTCCCCGACGCGATAAAAAACATCATCCCCAACGCTATACTGCTGCATTGTCGTCGGATGTACGGCGTTGTCGTTCTAGCGGAGGGAACGCGTCGGGTTAATGAAAGCAGAGTCAGACATAGCGTATCCGGAAGAAAGTACAATTGGTTTGCGGTCCATACTTCGATGTGAAAACCAATCGGGATGCAGCTCGATTCAACATTCGAGCCCTGCAAAGGCCGATAAAACACGACCATTCCCGAAATCCCTCTGAAACCTCATCCTCGCCGAATCTCCCTCAAAGCTCCTCACCTCGTCTTCGCCCGAGTTCATGCTTGATATATGGTCCTGTCGGTACGTCTGTGAATCATTCAGATGCTTCTAATCAAGATATTTCCTTTAGTTCAGCGAAATACAGTAGTAAAACAAGATGCTAGAATCCGAAAAAGCTTTTTTTTTGCCTTCAGCCCTCTTCTCGCCCAGCTCATGTACCATAATGAAATTCATAGGACTGATTTCTCAAACCCAACCTCTACGCTTCAACCCACTTTACCCCGCCATATTTCCGGTTTGAACGACGATTTTTATCCTTCCCGCCCACCTTTTGACCCGCCCCCCCGACCCCCGTCCCACCCAAAACCAACCTCTTTGAATTCATCTCCAACCCCCCCGTCCCCCTCTCTTCCCCTCTCCACACCTCGCCGCCCAAAAGAAAGAAAAATGCCCTCGCTCTCCTCCCTGCTCGTTCTCCCCCTCCTCCTGGTCCCCTCCACCTCTGACTTCGTTTTCCCCGATTTCAACAAGACGACAGGGCTTGTGTTAAACGGTCTTGCCTCGACTACCTCCTGCCTCGTTGGGATAGACTTGATCGAGGAGGCAGGCTTCAAGGACGCCGGCGGCACCGCCGAGGCCTTCGGCGACGTGCACGGCCGCGCGGACAACTTCTCCGACAGCAAATTCGAGCAGAACGGGGAGAAGAGCACCATGCAAACCAAGAGGACTGTGGAAGTCAACGAGCCCAATGGCACCTTCACCGAGGAGATCGCCAGCACGTATTCCACCTTCGGCCACAGGGACGGCTTCGCCACGGCCAAGTCCGAGCGGTGTTCCGGCCGCGTTCGCCTCACCCCCTCCACCGCGTCGACTGTCGGGTCCGTCTTTTACTCCAAGCGTCTCCCCGTCCAGCAGGGTTTCGACACCATGTTTGAGTTCGCGGTGTCAGACCACTCGAGGACTTGCTCGGAGCACATGGACCCCAGCTTTGGGCTGAAGCACCACACAAGCTGTGCCGTGCACGGGGGTGACGGGATGGCCTTCGTCATACATGGTGACGACGATGGTTCCGAGGCGATAGGCGGAGAGGTGAGGGACTCATTGCCAATTTAAATACTTCCGTATGCAGTAGCTGCTGCCAACTTCGCCACGATTTCTAACGCTATCTTCCACGTCCTCCTTTGCGACTCGCTTCGCTCACCGCCTTCGCTCGTCGCAGGGGGTCGAATTGGGTTACGGCGGTATCAGAAACGGCTTGGCGGTGGAGTTTGACATGTGGGCCAACGTTCCGAGTGTGAGTGTCGCCAACGATGACATATTCTTCGACCACATTAGCGTACATAGCAACGGTGCCAACGCCCTGACGAGCGACAGCACTAGTTCGCTGGGAGCGAGGTGAGACCGACGTATTTTTTGAGGCCACTCGCTCTTTATTCTAACTCGTCGCAGCCGAGCGCACGACATGGCTGATGGCCGGGTTCACATTGCCAGGGTGCTGTACCTCCCCTACATCGAGCCCAAGTACTTTGACGTGATGAGCGCCAACGAGAACCTGATCCCGTACATCAAGGACAACGGCGAGACGAAGAGAGTTGGAACACTGGCAATTTTCGTCGACAAGGGTATCGAGGCCGACACCCCCATCCTCGCCCTGCCCATAAATCTAAGCCTCCTGCTTAACCTTAACCAGGGGCTCGCCTACGCTGGCTTCACGGCCAGCACCGGGGAGAAGTGGGAAAAGCACGACCTGCTGAGTTGGCAGTGGTGCGATTTCGGCAGGTGCGACAGGGAGACGAGGGACAGCAATCTCTTCGACTACCACCAGCAGTCTCAGTTCTACACTGCGAGGCACGACTTCAACAGGCCCGGAATGGGCTACGGTGGCAGCCAGGAGGAGGTGAGAGGAGAAGAGGCAATGCTTCATCGGTATTCTGCCATCACTGCTGTGCAATTCTAACTTATGAATGTCAATCTCGTCGCAGGAGCTGCCGACAAAGCAGAGCAGTCCGGACACCGAGCCGTGGGGGAGAGACAGTAATAGCAGGACTGCTAGCGGGTATGTCAACGAGCTTTACGAAAAGAGTAGTTCTCAAGTTCCACCAAACACTCCAAATTAATTCAAGGAATTTGGAAAAAAGTCTCGACAACTTCTGTTTTTCTCTTTTCTCTCCCTCCCTCCCTCCTCTCTCTCTCTCTCCGTCTCTTCCCCCCTCTCACTTGTCTTAGTTCTTCTTACTGGTGGCATTTACAATGACTTTGCCAAAGTAAGTCCCCGCAGGGATAAAGATGTCGTTGACCAACTCCCTCGTTACCTTTGTCGCGCCGGCCGTGACGGTCTTTCCGGCACTCTTGGCGGTTTCCGTGTCAAAATCCTGCAGCTTCTTGACGAAATCGTTAAGCTGTGTGTTGACCTCGGCTGTGGCGGTCTTGCCGACGTCCATGCTGACGACGGCGAGTTGCTTCGCAAATTGGACTGCGACCTCCTTCGACTTTGCGTAGTTCATCTCCGTGACAAATTTCTTCGTGGTGTTCACTGCCACTTCAGTGACGCCGAGGCCCACGGGGACGACCACGTCGTTGAAGATGTCCCTGCCGACTTTGCAAGTGGAGTCGGCAATCTCGCTGCGAGCGAAGCGACGAATTAGAATAAATGGTCGATGATGGTGGGGTGAGTGGTTTCCTCATACCGCCTCTTTCTCACCTCTGCTGGATGGTGGCGAGGGCCCTGGATCCAACCGTCACGAGCTCTTTGGAGACGGTGAAAGCCAGGTCTCTGTACTCGAGGAATTTGGGGTCGTTTACGATTTGCACGTACGTCTTGGAGCCAGCGTTGTACGCGTCAGAGGCCAAAAGCAGCGTCTGGGAGGACACCGTTTCGAAGGCCTGGATCGAGCGCTCGTAGGCTTCCGAGTCCTTGATCTCAACAATCACCTCGTTCGCCCTAATATGAACAGCTTTGAAAGTCCCGCGCAGCTCGTCGAGTACGTGCGGCGGCAACGTAAGGGTCAATAGAACTTCTAGAGACGTTGAGAACGCTCGAATGTAGAGATTCAAGAAGGTCAGAAGAGTCGTCAGGAGCTTGGGGGCGGAACGAGGGAGATGGGTCAGCTGGTAGTGGTTGGGCAAGATTTTAGGCGGAGGGGATAACATCAGGAGGACGTTCTCTTCGAGGTCGGCTTGAGTCTCGTCGGCGTCGTTCATCTTGTAGAGGGGTTGAGAAGCCTCTACGTGGGTTTGGCAGAGGGGAGACGAGGCGTTGCCGTGTGTAGTGTAGGATGCGCAGGAAATTGCGAGGGTGCGCTCGTAAATGATGGAGTACAGGATGGGCAGGAGGAGGAAGAGGAAGGCGAACTTGTGAGAGAGGCTGCGGCTTGTGCTAGCCTTTGGGGCAGCAGGTTTCGGCTGCTGCAGTTTTGACTTGGAGATCATGACAATGTCAGACTGATCAGAGTCCGAGAACGAGGAGGACTCCTCCTCCAAGTACTCCTCCGAGAACTCTTCCTCCTCCTCGTCTTCGTCCTCTAGGTCGGGCTCAACCTCCACATCACCAACGAGTTTGACATCCTCCAGGGAGGAGTCTGACAGGGTTTGAAGCCTCGGAAGCGAGGCGGAGGTGGAGGGCGGGGGGGCGGCTTTGTCTGAGGGAGCTGGGGGGGGCCTTTCCTTCGAGAGCTCATTAGCGCCTGCGGAAGGGGGGAAAGGGGGGGTTTCTGTGAGTTGGGAGGGAGCCAGAATAAGAACAATGGAGTTTGGAGGAAGTTGAGGGAGGAATAAGGTCGATGGGCGGAAAGGGGGGAAATGGAGTGACAGTAATAGGCATTACGGTGCTCGTGGGCAACAGAAGAACAGTGAACGGTGCTGGATAGGCGAGAGTAGGTGGGAAGTATTCCAAATTTTGTCCTTGCCTTCTGAAATTCTTTTTCAGTTGGGGTTTGGCTGGAACGGGCTGGGGGCACGCTAAACGGAGATAGTCGACGAATGGTGCGTACCTTTGGGGGCGATGTCCAGATCGAGGATTTCCCACGTCTCGTCCATTCTGAGGTGGTCTTGTGGGGGAGAATTTTTGGGGGGGGTGGCAAATCTCTGCGTTAATTGTTGGGAGTGCTAGCTTACGACTGACGACTGCTAGGGTGAGATGTGCCGCAAGGGGTGATCGATCTTGATAGGATTATTCTCCCTGCCCGTTTTTGTTCTATGCGTTGTCTAACATTATTCACAGGAACCAACTGCTTCACACCTCGAACTGTCTGTCTGTCCCTAAAAGAATCTGACGGTACTCGGGTGATAAGACGTCAACTTCTATTAGTCCCTGTCTATCCTTTGTTGAAATCTCGATTTTTGCCAAAATAATGAGCGACAAGTCAGTCAAATCAGTTAGTCTGGCGCAATTCCAGAAATTGCAGCAAAAGTTCGAGACTCTCGCCGCGAAAATGAGCAAATACGAGAAAGACATTAGCTCCATGAAAGACATGAAGGAAAAGTTCGAGGAGATGTCTAGGTGGCGCAGTTCCCTTTCAAACGATGATGGTGATGAAAAGCAATTATGGTACTCTTGGCATTGGAGGATATTGCTCTTCCTGGGTGGCGCTTTTTGCTGCAGTATTTCAACGATAGGCTACTTGACAAGCGATGAGAGGTGGGGCTGGGCCTCGTCTTCGTTTTGGCCTTTCAGTTTCGTATGCCTTTGGGGGGCAGCTTTAGGGAACCCGAGGCAACGTACATTAAAGAATAACGCCTTCTCGTGCTTATGCGCTTTCTTGCCCGGATTAAGTTGCTTCATCAACGGTTTGACCCTAAGAGAAGCGAACTCAAAGTTCGAGTCTGAACACAGGATCACGGTCATGTTAAGCTGGTTTTGGATCGTAATTGGGTTAATATTCATGATATTATTGCCACCCGCTGCCTATGGCATCCTCTACAAGTACTCAAGGCTTGGCGACGTCGATCTGTCCGAAGCAATGAAAACTTTATTTCAAAGCGTGCCACAAATCTCTATACCAATTCTTTTCGTGAGCTCCTCCTCTATCCGGTGCGTAACAAGGAATGGTTTGGAAGGGCCAGTGATTGACCACTGCGGCAATCCTCTTATCCCTTCTCTCGTAGCTGCTCTATTTTTGTCTCTTGTGTTTTTTTTAAGCTATGTCATATCTCCGCTGCTGCCGGGACATTTCATGTCTTGGAACGATCTCATGCGAATGCGACTGAGGAAGCGTGAGCAAGTCCAAATTTATCTCCTGGGGGCCCTCGGCTTACTCGTAACCTTTCAGTACGCAAATGCAAGTGAGGACGGCGATGATCTCTCGTCCTACCTCGCGTTCGCTTCGTATGTAACCTTCGGGTTGTTGACTGTCACGATCTACTTCGTGATCTTTGTCTACGTTACGAAGCCGCTTTTGTGCTCTTCGAGCACTGAAGAAGAGGGAAAAGAAGAAAGTGACGACAGATTAGGAGAATTGACCCCACAGTCTTCTCGTGCTAGCACACGTGTCGAATCGTTCCAGAAGGACATGGGGAAAGTCAGCTTTGCTAGCTTCGGCGTGGTCTAGCGGGAGGGGGAGGGAAGTGTGGCGGGTGGGGCTCTAAATTACATATCCAAATTAAATATTTAAACGCAGACGATCTGCGTTTTGCACTTCGAACGAAAAATTTTGATTTCCTCCCTCCACCCCACCCCAACAACACCAACACGCACACCCTTCATCCCCTCCCTACCCTACTCTCTCTCACTCCTCGAACTTTTCGAATAGCAGCGCCGCGTTATGCCCCCCGAATCCCAAGTTCGTGCTCATAGCAGCCTTAACCTCCATCTCCCTCTTAACATTAGGCACATAATCAAGGTCGCACTCAGGATCCTCAGTCTCTAGATTAATAGTAGGCGGAACCGTACTCTCGTAAATCGACAGAGCAGCTATAACAGCTTCAATCCCACCCGCGGCCCCTAGAGTGTGTCCAGTGACGCCTTTGGTAGATGACACGACGAAGGTACCGTCTTTTGAGATCGCGCGGGAACCGAAGACGGACTTTATTGCCATCGTCTCGAACTTGTCGTTGTACGCAGTGCTGGTGCCGTGGGCGTTGACGTAGTTAACGATGCTCTGCTCATTAAAAAAAAACGGCGGGTCGTTAGAACACATCATATCAACAACAACGTTCTCAAGACGGAACAATTCTCATCTTATATTTTCTCTCACCTTATCCTTCCCCTCCAACGCTCTCTCCATCGCATCCGCGAGTCCCCTCCCCTCCGGCGCCGGCGTCGTAATATGATGCGCATCACAGCTCGCCCCGTACCCCGTAACTTCGGCGTATATTCTCGCCCCTCTTTCCCGGGCGCTTTTCAGAGATTCGAGGACGACTACGCCGGCGCCTTCACCCATTACGAAGCCTGCTCGATCGTTATCGAAAGGTCGTGAAGAACGTTTTGGTTCGTCATTGTACTTAGTACACATTGCTTTCATAGCGCAAAATCCAGCGCAGACTAAAGGGGTTATCGTTGCTTCAGTTCCACCGGCTAACATTACGTCAGCTTGTCCTGTGGTTATCATTTGCATAGCTTCGCCTATGCAGTGAGACCCGGATGCGCAAGCTGATACTACGGCGTAATTTGGACCGCGGGCTTCGCATTCTATTCCTACGATACCGGAGGCCGTGTTGCCTAGTAAGGCGGGGATTGTGAAGGGGGATACTTTCGGTCTGGAGGGATTTTTGTGGAGTTTCAACGTCTCGGACTCAAAGGTTTCGGCGCCGCCGAAGGCTGAACCTATCATCACGCCGAGACGGGAAGGGGGGATTGAGCCGATGGGGAGGGAGGCGTCTGAGAGGGCGGACTTGGAGGCGGCCACGGCGAAGTGGGTGTAGCGGTCGTTTGATTTTATTGATTTTATGTTTGTGAAGTGGTCTTTGGGGTCAAACTTTTCGGGAGGGACTTCGGACGCGACTTGGCAGGTTAGGGGGAATTCGTCTAGGGAGAAACGGGTTATTTTATTTATGGAGGAACGGCCAGATGAGACATTGTCCCAGAACTTGAGAGTTGGTTGGAGGGAGGAAAGGAGGAAAGGAGGAAGGGAGGAAGGGAGGAAGGGAGGAAGCGTTGTGTTGTGTGTTAGCTTCATGATTTGTGGATGGATTGATTGGTTGATTGATTATGCATCGTACTTGTCATGTTGTATTGGGGTTGTATTGTATATTGTCTGTTCGCTTACCTCATCCTTTTCAACTCCACAACCGCTAACGACTCCAACACCAGTAATGACGACTCTCCTATCATCATCAATATCGGCCCTATCGGCGTCTTTTGCCTTTAAAACAGTACTCCTTGCTGTAATATCGCCACGCGGCCTTTCAGAGGTTAGGGTTTCATGTATATTATTAATAATAACGCGAGTAGGGATAACACTGAATGTTGATACACTCCCTAATAGAGAGAAGAAGGTAAGGCAGGAAAGTGGGGATAGTAATTTCATGAAGCGTGATGTTATTTGATGATTTTTATGAATCCCTGGGAATTGTTGAATTATTTATGCTGGGGACATAATATTCTTAATTTCGAACATTTCCACCGAAAAATCTCACATCACCAACCACACTTCTCATCACTTCTCCACAAATAGCAATCGTGAAACAAACGCTTCTTCACAATCCGTTTAAAAAGGAACAATCCCCCCCATCCCGACTCTGTTTTTCTTTCCCATCTCATCGTTCCCTTTCCAATGTCCTCCTCCTCCTCCTCCTTACCCACCCCCTCCGGTTTCTCCGTATTAGTATCCGCCGCAACCTTCAAATTCAATCTAGCTCATTTCGTAGCTTACAAAGGATTTAGAGAGGTGAGATGTAACTCGTTACCATCGGACACCTTTTGCTAAGTGGGGGATGAAAGGGGAATGAAGGGTGATAAGACAGTGAAGGGCAGTAATTTTGACGATGAGAGAAACACACAATGCAAGCAACACACATTCATTCAAAATATAAGGCTATACATATTCTAAAACAACCCCAAAAACACACACACACACACAATTCCCAGCGTCTCCACGGTCACAACTACAAGCTATCAATCGAGCTCTTCGGCCCCCGCATTTCCTCCGACGGTTACGTCTTAGATTTCGGCGTCGTCAAGTCCGTCTGCAAAGCCGTCTGCAAGTCCCTGAACGAGCACGTAATAATCCCCCAAAAATCGGACGTCCTCGACGTCAGGGATTTAGAAGGGAAGGAAGATCACGTTATCGTCACGTGTGAGGATGGTTGCGTCTTCGTGTTTCCTAAGAAAGACTGTTACTTCGCGGAGATCGCGCACTCGACTGTGGAGGAGATTAGCCTTATGTTGTATGGGAGGATAATGGAGGGTTTGGGGGTGGGAAAGTTGTTGGGGAGAGGGATTGATAGGGTTGTTATTGGTTTGAGTGAAGCGCTGGGGCAGGAGAGTACGGTGGAGATACCGGTTGTGGAAGGGTTTGATAGGGAGGAGTGGGAGAGGACGGGGTTTAATGGATTTTTGAAGAGGGGGGGGGGGAAGGTTGAGTTCAAGGGGATTAGTTGTGGGAGGTGCGGGTGTCAGTGTGGGGAGGGGAAGGGGAAGGGAGGGGGAGAGGGGGGGGAGACTGGAGGTAGCTAAGGCTCCAGCCGCCCCGCCCCGCCGCGAGTAAAAAAATAAAATAAAATAAAACGGAAACAAAAGTCCTTTCGCTTTCGCACAAAAAAAATACCAACATTTCTTCCTCCCCCTACGTCACCTCTCCCACTTCACCTCTCTTGACGTCATTGTTGTTTTAAAAGTATTCCTCCTCCTCCGAGAACCCCGTCTTCTTCCCTCCCATCTCCTCCACCCACGGCACCTTAACCATAACGACTTCCCCCAAACACTCCTCCCCCCCATTCCCAGCCTTAACCTTAAGCATCCCGTTCTCATCCGTAACGTAAAAACGACGTTCAGGGCATATCCTAGTAGACTTATCGACAATGAATAAAACCTCAATATCATCAAGAGGTAAAGTAATACCAACGTCTACACCGTTGGCTATGAAGCCTACGAACTCACCGTAAGGGCGGTTGTAGATGGCGGTGTTACCTTCTATTATTGCTTGGCCCATTCCGCCGAGGGTCGGGTCGCAGTTCTCGAAGGAGAGGGACCATTCGCCGGCTTGGGAGATTGAGGAGCCTGATTTTGCGGTGTAGGTGGAGGTGCTGACTTCGGGGTAGCAGCCGAGGAGAGGGACGGCGACGGGGGACCAGGATTGGGAGGTTAGTTGGTCGATTGGGAGGAAGACGGAGTTCGTGCCGTGGAGGGAGTTGAGGTGGGTGGTAGAGCGGGTGAAGGCGGAGGGGAGGAAGGCGATGGAGGAGGGCAGGAACAGCAGCCAAATAACGAAGCGGAGGAGTGAGCTCATCGTTTTTTTAGGTTGGCCTGGAGAGGGGTTGGGCGTTGTTCTGTTTATGTACGTTGCGGTGCTGGTGTTTTATGGGGTTGGAGGGCGCGGTAGTTCGGAAAATTAGAATTTAGCTGCGGGGATAGAAATATTTCTGCAAAATTTTGTGATGCCAGGGAAATAACAAAAATTGGTAAATTGGTGGAGGAGCTCGGGGTCCCTTGTTCCGCGACTTCCAGCTGCGCAACATATTCCCCTCTTTCTCCCTCTTAATTACCACTGCTCAAAATTAAAGTTCTAACGAACGACCGCCAAGTCATTTACCTTCCTCGACTTCATAACATCCCTATCTTCTCCCTTCACCAAACAACCCCCAGCCCCAACCCCAAGAACAACAAAGGCCGCGAATAGCATGACGTGGACGATTGAACTCCCGCGCCTCGGGTCTAATCGCAAGTACTATACTACCGAAATCAAAACGAAAAACACTGAGTTGGTCGCCAAGGACGAAGATCTCAAGAACATCCTCTCTAGCAGCAACGTCAGCTTCGAGACATTCGTAGCGAGTATACGAAAAGTAGTTGAAAACGCGTACACTGACCCTCGCATGAGACCGCCGCATATCAACATCCTTTTGCGTAACACAAATGGGGCGAACCACGGTGCACGAAACACCAAGTTTGCGTCAACTACTGTTGATGTCGATCACTGCGACGAAATGCTAGCCCTCTTTACAACTTTTGTCGACTCGTACAACCCCGGAGACGACGATGACGACGAAGATGACGACGATGGGAGCAGCGATGACAATGTCGCTGCTATATCGGGTGCAATGGCTGCTACAACGGTTTCCGGCGAAGTCACTTGTTCCTCCTGCACCAACACGTTCAAGCTTCCGCCAAATTTCCGAGGGAAGAACCCAAAATGTAGAGACTGTCGATAAGAAAATACAATCCCCAACATTTTCAACATCAAATCTGCCGCTTGTAAAATTTTCGACACTGTTATGCAGTCACCATCCGCTTCATCAGCGGAGGCATGCCACTGCCGCTCATCCTTTCACCATGTTGCACCTTCTTCTTCGCTCTCCTGTCCACCTCCTTCATCCCGAAGCTCTTGAAGTCGTCCAAAATGAGCCTAATTTCCTCCATGATATCCCCGCGCTCCCCGTCGTTGCTCACGGCCTTCACCCATTTCTTGTTCTTGCGCGTGTAAGAAAAGCCAAGCCTGACCCAGGTGCTCTTTCCAGTGAAAGACTGCCGCTTGGTCACTTCGGTTATTTGTTTGGTGACGATGTCTGCAACAAGCTCGATGCATCCGGTTTGGTGCACGACTACCAATTCAATAGGCGCATTATCGGAGGTAAGCTTTTTTGGCATATTTGGCTGTCGTTCGAGCTGTCTCCTTGCTGCAACCTCGTGCCGGGAATTGTACCTCAACCACTCGAAAGTCTCTTCTGCGCTCTTGCCCGTCACTTCGCACCAACGTCCTCCTAGTGATTCCCCTTTAAATGGGCCCGCAGTTAGCCAATCCGCGACCATTTCCTTGTACGCAGTTGTATCACGCCTCCTACCACCTTCCTGCCTCGCGCGCTCCCCGCAGTACTCCATCAGATCAGTTAGTTGTTGAAGGGTCACCCCGCAGTTCATCTTTTCGAGGGATAGCGACTGAAGTAACTTGCTGTTCTTGACAGATGAGTTCGCATAAGTCTGAATGGCCTCCAAGTTGTCGGGGAGTGTGCGGCCACCGCGGGACCAGGGAAAAATGTGGTCAACGTCGTATGATGTGAGCGCGCCAGTGGTCGCCTTGGCAGAAATAACGTTCCCATAACGATCGAGACGAAACTGGTGCGCCTTGGTGCACAGCTTTTTGCCGACTGATTTGCACTGGGAAACAGATATTTCCTTATCACGATCGTTGTCCAGGTTCGCTTTTTTTACGGACTCGGCCTCGAATGTTGCAGGGCGCCTATCCTTATTTTGGGCCGGGTATGTGGTCTCAAGTAGGGCGAGGTACTGACTGTACTGGGAGGCGGTGTAGTCGTGACCGTTGAAGGTCACACCACCACGGTCGTCTTTACTTGTCGGAAAGGCAATGAGGGATGATCGGGTGAAGGTGGTGTTGGGTGTGGAAGAGGCAGGGGAGGGCAGGTGCTTTGCACACTTTGATGTTGGGAAGGGTGTTTTGAGCTGAGTCCAGTGGGTGATTTGGACAGGAGCAACACGAGGGATGAGCGGGTCATAGGTAGTGCTGGATTTGGACTTCTTCTGCTTAGCTGCTTTCTTCGGCCTCGCTTGTGCCGGTTTGTTCTGTTTTTTTGTCTTGGGAGACCGTTGCTTCAACGGAGTAGGAGCAAGATCAGGAGGTTTGGAGATGCGTTTTCTCTGCGGGGCCGATTTCTTTTTAGTTCGTGCTTGGGCAGCTGCTGGTTTACTCTGGGCAGTCACTTGCTTTTCTTTTGCTTTCAATGTAGGAGCCTGAGCATGAGTAGGAGTAGCTGGAGCAGGGGGAGGAACAACCTGCGGGCTTATGGAAGCAGGAGGCACGTGTAGGTCCTGAATGCTCGGGGGCGCTGCAAGCTGTTGTTCGCTGACCCTAACCCAGGAAGAAAGCTTGAAGTTTCTCTCATTGAAAATGCACGCAGGGAGCTTGGTCGGCTCTGAACCGTCCAAGGCAGGGACTTCTGCAGCGACCCTTTTCTGGGGAGTAATCTTGGTCACGGTGACCGTGCGCTGGAGCTTTTTTGAGAATACTTTATCGCCTTTGGCCGGGAGGGTGGGCGTGGGAGCAGGCGGGGAAGAGAGATAGTCCATATACTGACTGATGATGCCAGGGGAAAAGTTATCTTCATCTTGGTCTGCCACTGACTGATCCCATGTGAAATACTTTTAGAGAAATATAACAATCATCTCAAAAATCTAAAGGTGGGCAACATCCGCTTTCATATTATTGCTCCGTTCGATTTTTCAATGTATAGAAGCATCGATCGTTGTTATTGAGACGAGGGGGGGGTAGGGATTTTATGATAGAGGAAACACCGTCAACAATGATATACGCAGGGAGACCGGGTACCCTAAGCAAAAAAACTCCTGTTAAATTAAAAACGCTAATGAAAACTAGTATATGCTCTCCCACTTCTCCTTCCCCGTGAGAACTTCGCAATCCTTATTTACGCACATTTCCTTCAGTCGATCCCCCAGGACATGCGTGAAGATGGGCGCACCGCTTCCTCTGAGGTTCAGGCTTTTCAGGTGCTTCTGCTTCTGCGCTAGGAACGCCACGCCGTCTCCCGTGATGCTCTTGATCCCGAACAAGTTGACGGTGACCAGGTACCCCAGGCTGCTCGCAATGATCTCGAGGGCGTAGTCACTAATCGCCGTGGTGGCCACGTTCAAATGGACCAGCTTCTCGCACATTACTGTGCTCTCCATCGCGGTGTCTGTTAGTTTGAAGCACCCTCCCACGTTGAGCACTCGCAGCTCCTCCAGATGCGGACACAGCGTCGCAATGTCGGAATCGATCAACGAGTCCATGCTCCTCAAATTGAGAGCGACGAGGTTGTTGAACTTCAGCACCCTGTCGAGCAAGTACCGTTTCTGGCCCCGCCCTGACTCGAGCATGTCCCCGGCCTTGAGCCCCTTGATGAAGTGGGTGGCGACGTTCTCCCACAATTTGCACACCTCCCTCGACTTTCTCAGGTGCCTTACATTCTCCTTCCTCTTGCTTATCGGTAACTTATCGATGACCTCCTGTTGCTTGTGGGGCTCGAGGAGCATGTAGTCCGGCTCGTCGTATATGTTGGAGAATCCCTGAAAGAATCCCAAGATGTGCCGTATCACTTCGACGGGTAGAATGTTGTTGATGTTGCCCTCCTCCTGCTTCCTCTCCTTGGCCTCCTTTATTACTTTGAGCAGATTTTTTCGTCGCTCTGCGGCGGACGAGGCTGCTCTTCGAGCTGAGACCGCTGCCGCCCTATACATCGATGTTCGTTCTCCGAGTTTGATTGCGAACCGCAGCGATGGCGCCACGACCTGTACGGCGGCATCCTCCCGCCCGAATCCGACAACATTCACCCCATTCTTTGGCTTGATGTAGAATCCAGGGTTGGTGAAACTGCGGTGTGTGATTGAAGATTGGCGTTCACGAGTTAGATTCCCTTAGCCGGTGACAGTTCGTCGCTTCGCTCCTCGCTGTCGCTGTCGCTGTCGCTTTCGCTCACCTCTCCAAGTACACGACGTCCCCGCATCTGATAAAGTTGTCATTCTTCCTTCTCAACTCCCCCTCCTTCTCCTCCGCCTCGAAAGCCGGGTCTCGTGTTCTGCGGATAACCCAGCTCGTAAGCTTTCCTCGCTGCTCTAGAATGTCGTCAGATGTCGTTTTCCAGCACACCTTGCTATTATTGTTGGAAAGGTTGTTGAGCTCATTCCCAAGAAACCTTGAGACGATAGAGAGATGAGAATTAGAGACATTGATTCAATAGTTAGTTTCCGACCGTAATCACGATGTTCCTCACCTTCCTCCGACGCCGTAGTTTGTGAATATGGTGATGGGGTTGTCGTAAGGTACGAGAACGTTGTCTTCGACAAACTTTCCCTCTCTGTACTCTCGGCTTGCGCTCCCTTTCGGTGCCGGAGATGCGTTCTCCGAATCCTTCGACGACGTGCTTTTCCCCTTGTTGCCGTCGCAGTCTCGGAAGGCAATCACTGATGTCGTGTCCATTTCCCCCAGTGTGGCGCAGTCCTTCTTCCAGCCCGTCCTACAGGAAGCAGAGCAAGGTGTGTTAAGATAAGGAAGGAATCAGTCATTAAATGTGTACATCCCTTTGCGCAGTTTTCTCTTACCTGGTCGAGATGGTCCTAACAGTCCAGTAGTTTGGTGTGGCGGTGCGAGGACTCGTTGAACCCGCTGACGGTACAACAGGGGAGTCAGTCATGGGGAGTCGAAACTGAAGCGGTTGGGTGTAGTAGCAGAACTCCGACTCGGAGTTAGGAAGGTGATACACGACGTCCCCGTGGGACCCTTTCTTGTTCCTCACTTCCACTTCCTGTGGGTTGGTCGCCAATGGTGACGAAAAAAATTGGGAAACAAAGGACATCTGGTACCTCGCACAGAACTTTGAGGGTCGAGGGAATTGCCAGGCTGGTTGCCCGGAAGTAGTGGAAGACTCAGCTCGGTGGGCCTGTTTCAGGGTCTGTGATTTTAGCTGTGACGATCTTGTTCCCGTTTACCACGAGTGATGGGGAGAAATCTTGACAGTAAAGCTAAAAAAGTTGCTAAAGAATGAGTTCCAGTCGTTTAGTGCTGCTCTGCCAAAACGACGTACAGCACGGGACTGGGGGCGCCACAGCATTTCGTAGTTGCCACCCCTATAAAAACAAATACTGGACCCCCACAATCGCTGCGGATAGAATATAAACAGCACAAATTGCTCAAACCCCCCCCCGCAGTTGGAATCAATAACCCCATGGCGAAGTCAAGACCCACCACCCCGGGCGAGAAGAAAGACGCAGACCCCGGAATCAGCGATGCCGCTAAGGCGGCGATGGAGGCTGAGAAGAAGGAGGAAGAGGAAAAGAAGAAGAAGATTGAGGAGAAGGAGAAGGAGGAGGCGGGTGAGTGTAAATATATAAATTGCCAGCAGCGATAGATCGTTGCCAACGTACAAAATTAACACACAAACAACCCAAACCCTTCTCTGCTCGTATTCACAGAGCCCGAAGTGAAGGAGATTGTTCTGAAACCTGGCGAGGAGCTATTTCACGCTGACAAGCACCCCTCGTACAAACCTTTCTTCAAACAGGTCATGACTGGAGTGCCGAAGAACACAGTGAAGAAGGCGATGGAGCGCAAGTTCTTGGACCCCACTTTTCTGGACAATCCAAAGGCCAAGGTTGTTTACCGGCCAAAGGTGAGGCGGCGAAACCCCCTAACGAGCGAAGGAACAAACCCAACTCATCCCCCAAAAAAACTCTGCTCGGTCTCCACAGCCCCCCCACAAGAAGACCGCCCTCGACGTGATCAATGAAGAAGAAGCGCGGCAGGCAATAAAGGAGGAGGAGAAGGAGAAGAAGGCGGAGGCGGAGGCCGTGAACTTGATGGACCAGATTGACTGGAACAAGCCCGAGTTTCAGGGCTTCGTTGGTTTGTTCCGAAAGGTCAAGGTGTATGTGGAGACGAAGAAGAAGATGATCGAGCAGAATGCTTTCAAGTACGGGCCGCCTTACAATGACGACTACGGCGGTAGCATCCTGGAGGAGTGCAACAAGCCGAACTCGTCGACGTTGGACGTTCACCAGATGCTGCTCGAGGGCGCCGATCCCAGAGTGCAAGAGGAGCAGGACTTTCGAAATACAAGCCTGCACTACGCGTGCCGTTACTGCCACTCCCGTATCGCGAAGATGCTCTACAAGGCTCAGTGCGAGGTCGACGTGACGAACGAGCTGGGCATAACGCCGCTGGGAACGCTTTGCATGTTTAATCAGCCGGAGGTGAGGCATGGTACCGAGAGAGCGAAGCGAGCGAATCCGAGCAAACCTAGTTGTAACTAACCCGGCCTTCACGCTCGCTGCTCGTCGCTACGCTCCTTGCAGCCTCGACACAACTTGCACCTGAAGTTCGTCACTTGGATCTTGGACATTGGAGTTGAGGTGAATCACGTCGATAAGGGAGGGCACACTGCCCTGGAATTCGCGGCGAAGCACGGAAATGTAGATTTGGTTGCGCTGCTGCTTAGGTACGGCGCTAGAGTGAAGAGGGATGCGCAATTTATCTCTCTGCAGACGGTAGATCTGCTCGACCCGGAAGTTTGTGAGGTAAGGAGCAGCGAAGCCACGAGTTCTTCTTGTAAGTCAGTTTGTTTCGTTTCTCACCCTTGCCTCGCTGGGCACAGGACGCTACGTGCAGGCAGCTGCTCAGGACCAAGTACAACGAAGAAGTCAGGATCGAGATGGAGGCTGCCGAGGCCGAGAGGAAGGCGGAGGAGGAGAGGCAGCAGAAGCTGAGGGACGCCGAGAGGAAGAGGCTCATCGAACTTGCCAGGTTCAATAAGGCGAACGCCCACCTGGAGAGGCAGCTGTACGAGAAGCACCTCGCTATCGAGGAGCTGAAAAAGAAAAAGAGGGAGGAAGCACGACGAAAGAGGCTCCGACTCCTCGAGGAGAAGAAGAACGAGAATGGAACCTGGAAGAAGTTCGGGAAGGTGAGAGGGTGTGCTAACTGAATATCGACGTACATCACCGATATTTTCGTGCGTAATATTGCTGCTGCCAACTCTGCCACCGTTTCTAACGCCGACAACACAAATACAACTCGCTTCGCTGGTCGCAGTTCGACTGGCAGTTTGTGGAGGGCAAGAAGCAGAAGAACGTCAGCGTCAATGGCAGCGTCTACGACGAGGCGAAGGCACTGAACGATGCGATGCAAGTGAACCACGGGCACGCCATGATGAACAAGCGGTGGAAAGAAATCACGGGCCGAGATATGGTCACGGTGGCAGGGGTCACCGACATGGGATACGGAATCGACGATATCAGCAAGGAGGAGAGGGAGAGGCTCCAGGAGGAGGAAAAGTACGGCCTGAACGTGAAGGACGAGGAGAGCGAGGAGAGCGACGACGACTTGTTCAAGGAGGAGGGAGGCGGAGGTGGTAAGGGAGGGGGTGAGGGGGAGGAGGAGGAAGTCAGTCCAGGGAGAGAGAAGGTCCCCGAGATTGACACGGGGACCGGGGGGGGGGCGATGAAGATGAGGCGGAGAATGAGCATCACCGGGACCACGCTCCAGATGCCAAGCCTTCCAAAGATAGAATGAATAATGAAAATAGTATAGTTTGAACTAGAAATCACTCTCTTGTTTATCCTAATTAATTACCCCACGAACACGAACAGTACCTCTCTCATCGTACCCTGACCCACTCCACACGAATGTATAACACCTCAAAGCGTTTTACCTCTTCCGTACTGCGCTTGAAACTCTTTTCCTGAAACCTATTTAGGCGGCCTTCTTGGCAGCATCGACGGCGGGCTTCTTCTTGCTCGCCATGGAGTAGAGGAAGGTTCCGGTAATGGCGATGGCAGAGCCGAGCATCTTGTTGCGGCCCATGCCCTCCTGGAAGATGATGGCGGAGACGACGATGATGATGACGCGCTTGGCGGTGTTGAGGACCGAGGAGGTGACGGCGCCGACCTGGGCGGTGAACGCAAAGGCGAACTCGTTGTAGATGTAGAAGAAGAATCCGGACATGGCGATGTTGAAGACGACCTCGTAGAGGCCGTGCTTGTTGACGGCGCCTTCCCACTCCTGTCCGAGGGTGGGGAGCTGTGGGGGGGGTGAGGAGGGGGGTGAGGGGGGGGATTAGGAATTTTCGCGGCGTGTTGTAGTTGTGTATTGTTTGCGTGCGTTGATCTCTTCTCACCTCCTCAATGAGGACCATGGGGACGGTCCAGAGGAAGGAGAGGATGTTCATGACGGCGTAGACGTTGGCGGAGTCCATGTTCTTGGACTTGTCCTGTGGGAGCGGGGGAGGGTTAGAACTTAGACAATAGACATGAGGCAGAGACAGACTCGACCAACAAGTAAGTAACTCACCTTCTTGAGCTTGTCAGTGACAGCCTTGCCGAGCTTTCCCTTGAAGGCGGCAGCGACGTTGGCGACGGAGGCGAACATGAGGGCGGTGGTGTTGATGTCGATTCCCTTGCCCTCCTTGACGCAGGCGAGGCCGACTCCACCGACGATGACGAGGAGCATAGCGTAGGCAAGAGGAGGCTTGACGTCCATGGGAGGGACGAGGAGGCCGATGACGGCGGCGAAGACGGGCTCGCAAGCCTTCACGATCTGGGCGAAACTGACGGCTCCGGCTCCCATGGCGAGCACGGATCCACCGTGAGCGGCGGCGGCGCAGAGGCCGATGGGGATGCAGGCAATGATGTCCGCACTGGTGAGGTTAGGGGTCTTGCGGATTCCAGAGGTCCACAGGAAGAGAGACCAAACGACACCGAGGGCATTCTGGGAGGTGGCGACGAACTGGGGTTTGTGGGGGTTAGATCAGGTTTGGGGTGGGAAACGTCCTTGAGGTTCGTCGTTTCTCACCCAGTGAGCGTGAATGGTGTTGGTCGCCTTCTTGTTGTAGATGTTGTACAATGTGTTGCCGGCGTACCAGGCGGCGACGAGAAGCATCTAGGTGGGGGGGGAGCGGTGGGGATTGAGGGGGTTTAGAGTTAGAGCATGCAAGAACGAGCCTAGCGGACAAATCTATTTTAGACACAGGAAAACAGTGATTTTTAGGTCGATAGAGGTTCTATTGTAGTAACGCGAGGAGTGAACTGGTACATAACGTCGTTATGAAGGGTAGTTGCGTGTGAAAGCGGCGATAATTCGATGATATAAGGGCTCGACAAATACCGACACGGGCGCCACCCAGCAGTGAAGAGGTAGCGGGATTTCGCTTCTCCTACGGAAATTCACCACGCAGGAGGTTCAGGATAGGTCGGATGTTGTCGTCGTACCAGCTTCATGTTGGAAGGTTTGGCTTCGGCGGGCATTCTAAGATATGGGAAGTTGAGGAGATATTGCAAAACGTCTTCCTTTTGCTTTCTGGGGATATTGGTGC
Source organism: Triparma strigata (assembly GCA_030267945.1). Lineage (NCBI taxonomy): Eukaryota > Bolidophyceae > Parmales > Triparmaceae > Triparma > Triparma strigata. The sequence continues at coordinate 26,735 of BRXY01000084.1, forward strand.
GGAGGTTGAATTTTCGGGGACAGGGATGGGCGTCGTTGGAGGTAGCGGTTCGTCCTATCGAGGCCTGTTTGGGGGTTTGCTTAACGAGAGCGTGTCCTATCCGCGGTAGTGCTAGGTATGTTTTCTGGTCTGGTGGAGCTGCCAAGGTCGTCAAGCCTCAGTAAAGAAAGTTGAAGTCATAATTGTTTTTGGTAAATAATAAAGTATATGTTGTAATAATATATTCGCTCGCTACTGTTCCTGCTACTGCTGCTGCTGCCGGTTCCCGTCGTCGTCATATCCAAAGTCCACATTGATGCCCGCAGCGACTATCACCCGCTTCGTCTTGATGAGGTAGCTTGCGGTTTGTGACCGCCTGATTTGATACACGCCTGCAAAGGGACTGTTCAGGTCACGCGAAAAGTTGAAGAAAAGCGTGTACACTCCAGTGAGCACTGCGAAGAGGACGTTGGACTCAAAGGACGGCGAAGCGACTCCTGTGATGAGTAAATTGAGTCGTAAAGGAGTGAGCGAAGTGAGCCGCAAAGGAGGGTTTGTACGGAAGGATATTGTATTGTCTACTACTACGCCCTCGAGCTCGTTCTCAGCTCCGTACGTTATATTCAGTACACACGCGTTCTCAGCTATTCGCTTCTCCTTGCACACTTCTCACCTGTGATTGGATCAATGCCAACAGAGCCCAGCGAAGCCAGCAGAAAGCCGGCCAGTATGAGGGTGGAGAGCAGGCCGAGGATGAGGAAGTGCGTCGGCGGCAGGGCCAAGGCCTCGTCGGACAGCCTCCTGGCTCTGAGGACGCCAATCTCGGAGAGGCTCGTTCTCAGGTTGCTGACGAGGGCGCCAGAGTTGCCCAGATCGTCATCGCACCATATTTCAAATTCCTGCACGCAGTTCGTAATCTCCATGACCGGGTCGGACAAGCACACCCTCATGATCTCCGATCCTCGCGAGTCGCCGACGAGTATGGCGATGTAGTCAGCCGCAGACTGAGCTGCAGCTGTGTTGGGTAGGTGGGGGGGGTTGGATTAGAAGTGAAGGAGACTTTTTATCCATCTGTGGCGGGCTTCTCCTCACCTACTCGCAACTGCTCGTGCTCGGGCCTGCGTAGCAGGTGCAGGGAGTCCTGCGTGATGGAGGCAAGCAGCGACGCCTCCTCTGAGGCAGTCTGCTGAAGTCGTGCCTGACGCTGGTAGAGAATGTTGGCTGTCAGGGAACACTGCGATTCTCGATTAGACTTTGATTTAGACAGTCGGGTGCGAAAAGAAGGGTAGCGGACACTCACCAAAGTACCGAACAGGATGGCAATGCCGGGCACGAAGGAGGAAACAATCTGATCAACCTGGAAGTTGCTCTGGTCTATCAACGGGAAGATAACTCGAACCAAGGGAGGGAAGAGCACGTAGGCAGTCACGACGACTGCGGCACGGAACTGCAGCGACAGCCAGCGCCGCTCAGGATCGCTCGATGTGAGCTTACGAGGAGGGGAGAGGTCGAAGATGGTGGGCGTGGCATCAATGTTCGCAGGCTTGAACGGAGAGTTCTTGGCGTAACGGCGGTCCAGCAGCAGGCGAGTGGAGGCGCTGCGAAGTGCGAAGCGGGTCGCATAAGGGATGGTGTTTACAAGTACGAGTTAGAATTGCGAGTGACGAAAGACTGCTCATATATTTGTCCACGGCACAAGCGCATCTTCCCTGACTGAGTAGCGAGACAACAACTTCTCACCTGAAAACTGACATCTCCTGCTCGCTGTAGTCGTTGAGGTTGGGCTGCGGCGGCGGAGAGGCGTCAAGCGGAGACTTGGCATTGCAGCGAATTAGGCTACAAATGCAAGGACGACGATGGAGAAATCCGCTGCACTGGATCAGCAAGAACGGTAGTAGGGACACCAGCAGGAAGCAGGAGAGGTAGGAGGGCAAGAGGCTGCGGGAGTGCATCGGTAGGTGGGTAGCACGTATCAGGACAGCTTAGCACAAGCTGGGAAGGGAGAGGTGGTCGGTCGGGGAGATTTTCAAAGGTTTGATTAAAATATCTCAGCCCTGGCCGATCAGGAGCTACTAAGTTTTTGAAGTGGGAAATAAAGATCACAAAAATGCACAACAACGTTTTCAATCTGCAGCGATTTGCTTCAGCTATCGAAAATGATGTTCAAAGATTGTGTATCTCACGACAGAGATGCTTTATACATAAGTTTTGGTCATATTATTCTCTTTAAGACCCCTAAGAGGCATAATCGGCTATCTAGGAGGATAAATAGGTTTTCAAAATTTGCCAAAAAAACTTTTTCAAAAATGTTTTATAGCTCTCAAAATGCTCTTGTTAGTGTTTATGAAAACACAGTTTTCTAAATATGGTCCTTATTTGGTTAATAATCCCTTTAATCATGGAAATCAAATTTTAAAATCGGCAATGATTTTAAGTTTTAGATTAGTAATGGCCATTTTTCAACCTTAAGGGCCTCAAAATGACCAAATGTGGGCTAAATAGGTTTAAAGTCGACTTAGAGTTTTTTTATACTGAATCAATTTGCGGTGAATCATGCGGCCGAACGCCGCGCAGGCTTGGATGCAGTTCTAGCAACCTTCCCGTAGATACCGGTATTTTAAACACCAGGTCGCTAGTCAGTCTCTTCCCAGGCACATTTTCCAACTTGACTGCTGCCCTTTTGCTGGACAAAAATCAACTCAACGTTCTTGTAAGTGAGCCTACGGTCCCCCCACTCGCCGAGAGAGGGGAGAGTATCCCTGTGGAACCTAAACTGCGCCCTTCCTCCCTCCCCTTTCCGGTGCAAAATATTTCTCCCAAGGGCAGCAGCATGTTGCAATTACTGTCTACTACTGCTGTCTGTGTGTGCCCTGCCTGAAAGAGAACAAGACTACTTGCTCTGTCGGCCGCCATCACGCATTGCCAGCTCTCAACAGCACTAACCCCCCCGCGCATTTTTTCTGCCATCAACGACTCCAGGAGCTCCTGTTCATCTGTCTTTTGCATCAACATTCAGCTGCGGTCAGCCTGCTTCTTCACCCTTTAGAGATTGAAGATGGGGGTTGCCAAGTGGCTGCTCGCTTCCTATTTGTTCGGATTTGCTTCTGCGAGGCCCGATATCCCCGAAATTGGCGCGTATTCAAACCCGGTTCCCCCCAACAACAATGACACTGTGAAGTTCGGTCCTTGCGATGTCGAGGTTGACTGCCCCATCTACCAGTACTGCTACACAACCCCCGAGTACGCCCAGGTGAGGCACATGTGCGAGTAAATTCTATCACCCAAAGCAGCGAAAGAAAGAACAACAACTCTAACATTGCTCGCTGCATCGCCCTTCATTCTCACAGTATGAGGACGCCGCCGGATCATGCGACTGCTACTATTTCTACGGGAACAGCGGCCCAGAGTGCGAGGTCTTCCCCGGCGGGCTGAGGCCCGCGCTCGCTTCGTTCGTGATGGTCCTTTCCATCGTGAGCTTCGGCCTATGGTCCGCCACCCTGAAACAGTTGATGGCAGTTAAGGCTTTCAAGGCAAGGTCTGCCTCCGGGCATGTCGTGATCGCTTGTATGATCGCCAACTGGTTCGAGATCCTGATGCCCCTAAGCTACGTGATATACACCACTGGGAGCGACAGCTCCTACATGTCGCACGACGTCCTCCGTGGCTTATCGTTTGGGCTTTGCGTTGTCTTCAAGCTCGGGGGAATCCTTGAGGTTCCAATCATGTGGATGGACATCGTAATCAAATCCCCAGGTGAGAAGTACAACCCACCACCACCACCACCACCACCGCCACAATAACAACCTTTCTTACCATCATCCTGTTACACTCCCCTCTTTAGGAATGAACAGCGACGAGAACAAGGCGAAGTTCAAGAAGATCGCACTCGGGCTGAGGATCCTCTCTGTATCCTCTGGTCTCTTCATCATCGTACTCATGACTTCGGGCAACACCCCGCTCGCCGCCGTCTTCGTTCTCCTGCTGGTTATGCTCTGCATCGTTATCTACCAGGTCAGCTCGAGGAAACTGGCGAAGATGATCTGCAAAAACTTCTTCGAGCTTGGCTACAGCCCTGACGATTCCAAGTTCACGAGCTCCGCGGAGAAGTCGGGCCACAGCGCGGCCAAGAACATCCTCCTCGTCTCGAACAAGAACGTCGCTGTCTCCGTCCTGTTCATTGTGGTGATGGTCGGGTACTCTGCTACTGCCAAAGTCCCGGAGCAGGGGAAGGGAGTCCTCGCCTTCATCTTCATCCACCTCTTCCTCGCCGACCTTGCAGTGTTCCAGGCCATTTTTCGAGGATATGTCAGACTCGGAGCTCGCAAGAAGCTCCAGAAGGCGGGTTACATGAAGGGGAGCAGTCAAGTCACCAGCACGTCGACCGCCACCACGGTGATCAGCAAGAGCTCCGTCGAGGGACTCTAGGGTTAGAAATTGGGATCAATTACGACCAGTCTGTCAACAGACCCAACAAACAGACACACACACAACACAAGTAGATAAACATTTTTTCGCAAATCTAATAATTGATTAAATGTCATCATAATCCACACAAGTCCGTGCTGGCATCCCATAAACCGCGCCCACTCTCCGCACCGTCTCCGCCGGGTAGCCTGGCCTTTGTGGCGGAGAAGCCCACGAAGACGCCCATCATCTCTCCGAGAGGGTGGCAGGTCTTGGACTTCTCTGGCGAGGCGTAAGGTTGGAGGTAAAGAGAGGTGGTCGGGTCAAGGTCACACACACATGCGGCGACTGTCGTCACGCTGCCTTCGTCAGTATCCAAGTAGACGGCCCGAAACGCAGGCGATATGACGTACTTGAACAGGAACGGATTCTTCGTCTTCATAACTCTCCAGATGTCGCTATTCACGGCCCCTGGGTTGACGGCAAAGCTGCGTGTCGAGTGCAGTGCGTTAACACGATTCCTCAGCTCTTCCTCAGCTCATCCAGCTCATCCCGACTCACCTCTTCACCTTCGGGAACCGACGATTGAGCTCCATCGAGAACAGCACACTCGCGAGCTTCGAGTCCGAGTACGAGTTGGGACAGCCCACCCTCGACGCCGCCTTCCAGTCCTCCGCCGTCTTCAGATCCGTCCCGAAGTGGTGCATCACGCTCGACAGATTTACGACCCGAGGCTCAGGAGTTTTCTCCATCAGAGGGAGCAGCAGACGCGTGAGTAAGAAGTGCCCTAGGAAATTCGTCTGGAAGCACAGATCCAGTCCGTCAACTGTGTGTGAGTTAGTAGGTGTAGAATATCAACGTGATTTTTTGTCTCGTTTGTCCTCATTCCTCACTCAACTCACCAGACTCACTACCACCGTCGAACGAATTCATCCCAGCGTTATTCACCAACACGTCCAAGCGGTCGTGCTTCGCCTTGAACGCCTTGACAAAATTACGAACAGATGAGAACGACGACAGATCAAGGGCCGCAATGAACTCTGCGCCGTCTATCGTCGCCGCCGCCTCCTCCCCCTTCGAGGCCGTTCGACAGGCGACCACCACAGCGTACCCGTAGCCAGCCATCTTTCGCGCCGTCTGCAGGCCGATGCCCGTATTGCTCCCAGTAACTATGCACACCCTCCGAGGACCTTGTGGCAGCATCGACGAGGGTTCGGGAAGGAGGTTGACTTGGTTCGGCTTGATCATATTGAGGGTTGACACCATCAGCGTCCAGATTATCGACGCAGGCATCATCCACGAGAACTGTGATTTGGGCAACATCTCGTTCGCAGAAATCGTCCAACGAAACCAGGAGTCCCAATCTTTTGGTCCTTTCACTTCGTATTTCAACAAAATTGTTTTCAAGAGTGATCCCGAACCACCTCGGTCTCAAGGTGAGCTAGACACACTCTCAACATGCCGTGGAAAAGCTCTAGCACGTCGATCCACGAAGTGCATGTGATTTCTTCATAAAATCTGCCCGCGTTGGGTAAAGGCAACGCTGCCTTAGATTCAATCGCAGTCGCCTTACCGATCGAAGTGTCCCTGGGATTTTACCGTGTCTGTGCGACAGCGAGGAGTGGCGCTATCGTCACGCTAATTATCGTTCGCGAATGTTTCAAGCGCATTTATTTTGCTCACATCATCACACTCCCACACCGACACTCGACACACCCAACACGTGTAACAGATGGACGCCAATGACAACATCAACTGGGCGGCAATGGAGCGACTCCCCTCCGAAACCGCCAGCGCGGTGGTATCTCAAGTCCATGCCCCGGGTTACGTCACTCAGTTTAACCATTCCACTGTGCCTCATCCAACGACCACGGCTCCTTCCTCAGTCCCCAACCCCACTTTCATTTCCGCCCCTACTCCCGTCGTCCAAGAGATCGAGTGGGTCGCCTGTGACATCTGCGAAAAATGGCACGAGCTCCCCCCCTCTGTCCCCGCGACCTCGCTCCCTTCCAAGTGGCTCTGTAAGAACAACTTCTGGGATGAAGCAAATGCCTTCTGCCGGGTGGCCAGTGAACCGCCGCAGATATTCAACGATTTGGAGATTGGCGCCGGCGCCCCCCCTCCCGTGGACGAGGAGGCTCCGAAAATCATTTACAAGGACGATCTTGAGGACGAAGACGAGGAGGACGATCCAGAGCCCAACGACGATGACGATGAGGAATACAGTGACAGGAGCTACTACCAGAAGAAAAAGAAGAAACAGCGAGTAGATTGAAAGGCCCGAAAATCCAAAAGTTAGGCGACATAGGTTATTTAAGATGAACATTTGAATAAAAATGCAAACGCCATTTCCGCTCATTTGAACCCCTCGAACCCTCACTCTCCCCCATGTTCGTAGTCTCATCACCAACCTCGGCTGCTGCGCTGGTACCTTTCGAAGAAATCGGACCTGTCCCTCCTTGGCGGAGGATCCCTATCTCCATCCCTGTCCATCCCTTGTGGAGGCTCCCTTCCCCTCCCCTGGCGGTCGTCGTTCTGCCTGCCTCTCCCGCCATATCTGCCCCTTTCGTTCTCACTCGAGCGAGACCTGGAGCGGGAGTAGGAGCGAGAGCGGGAGTAGGAGCGACCGCGATTGTTACCGTAGCGAGGAGGAGAGGGAGAGCGGCGCCTCGTGGGCGGGGAAGGGGAGCGTCCACGGCTGTGGTGGCGATCGCCCGATCCGTATCCGGAGCGATCCTGGCGATCGTGGTTTCTGGGAGCTTCGCCGGAGCGACCGCGATTGTTGCCGTAGCGAGGAGGAGAGGGAGAGCGGCGCCTGGTGGGCGGGGAAGGGGATCGTCTACGACTGTTGTTGCGATCGCCGGATCCGTATTCAGAGCGATCCTGGCGATCGTGGTTTCTGGGAGCTTCGCCGTAGGGGTCACTTCTCTGTTGTTGGTACGACCCGGAGTTGCGCTGGGGAGGACCTCCGCCATAACGGTCGTGCTGGGGAGGTGCGTTGCCGTAGCCACCAAAGGGCTGTCCGCTTCCGCCGCCCCTATCTCCACCACCGCCGTAAGGATTCCGTTGGGGAGGACTTCCGCCATACCCGGACCCAACCTGTCCTCCTCCTCCACCTCCGCCATACGGGTACGGGTCGCGCTGAGGAGGACCACCGCCGCCATAGGACTGTCCCCCCCCTCCTCTCCCTCCGTAGGATTGTCCCCCGCCCACCCTGTCACCCCCCCCACTAAAGCCTCCTCCGTCCCTGCCTCCAGACGCCCCCCCAAACCTACTCCCCCCTCCGCCGTACTTCTCATCTTCGCTCTTGACGACCTTCACCTTGGCCTTCAAGCCGCCCTTCTTCGCATGGCTCGCCATGAGCTTCCTCCCCTCGTCTTCTTTGAAGACCTCGGTGAAGAAGATGATGCCGTTGTCGTCCTTCGAAACCTCAACGCGTTTCTTGTCGAGTTTCCCGATCGCCTGCTTCGCCTCCTCGACCGTGGAGAAGGTGATGAAGCATTCTCCTCCGCGAACGTCGATGGACTTTACGCCGTCGCACTTGAAGTGCCTGAGCATCTGGACGAGGCCATGCGGCAGAGTGCTCGTGCAAATTACGCCTTTGACCGCGGTAACGACTGGCTCATGGCGAATTTTGTTCTTTTGCTTGTTGATGTTGAGAGCGAAGGGCAGAGGCGCCCAGCCTTCGGGGCTCGTCGAGGAGGGTTTCTCCTCATCCTCGTAGATGAACTTTGTGAGCTTTCCGAACTGCTTGGTCTTGAGACCGTTGTCCTGATCCGTCTTGACCTCGGCACCTTCCAGCTCGCGTCCTGTGATCTATCACATAATGTTAGACATTAGTTTCGCTCAACACAACAAACTGACAGTTTCTCTGATAAATTGACGCCGACGGAGCTATGAGTTCAGGAAGGTCCTTGACGACGCTCTTGACGATCTTGCTCGGCTTGTACAGCTTGTTGTTCAGTATCTCCTTGCGCTTGGTGATTGTCGCGATGAAGAGGTTCCCCTTGCCCTTCTCCAGGGCAGTCCTCGTGGGGTAATCTGAAGAGAACGAGAACGACGAGAGCGAGGATGAGCGATTGATTTTGTGTCGATTATTGGCCACGGTCCTATCATTGCCGATTCGCGAGCCACTGAGAGCACACAGGGCACGCCGACGGCCAAGCTCCGGCCTACTGCGTGCGCCGAAGGCTCCCAACTTTGGACTAAAAACACACGATCTCCGTCGGCAGCACTGGAGCCTTGGGGTCAAATGTATCCTCTCCTATCGCGTTCACCAACTTACTACAAAGAAAGACGATCTTCTCCTTGTCATTGCGCTCGCCGCTCATTTTTTTTGTATAGACTTGCGTTCTTTTTGTCAGCTGGAGCAAATTTCAATAGAGCCCGACCTGAAATGCCAAAACGGTCGCGGAGCGTCACCACGCCGACTCACCAGTCAAATGTGACCGCTCAGAACCTCTCGACCCTTTTCCAAGCTTGCAGTGGACTCAGGTGAGCACAAGACCACTCTCACCTTCCGGCACCTCGGCGGCGGCTCTGCGGCCTGTTGAAATTCAGGCCGGCCGCGCATTTTCAGGACCGGAAATTCACGCGACGGCAGCCGACTAACTCTAACCCTCCCGCCACCTCGCAGAGCTAATACCATATCAGCTAGAAGACAAGGTAAATCTGGTTACGAGCCCTTCTCGAGGCTCCCTCCGCAGCTGAAGTTTAGTTCCCGCGTTATCGGTCTCAACACCAGTATGATGCCGCCACTTTCTAACAATCTCCGCACCCACAGCCGCGCTCAAGATACACGGAATATTGACGAATGCTTCGACACGCAAGGTTCTCAACGCCATGGCGACGACCAGCTACTACGCTAGCAAACAAGGTTTCGACACGCAGACTGAAGTCAGGGGCGAGGTGAGCGCGGTCAAGAAGAGACCAAGTCTCTCCCACACACATCGCCTTTAACTCTTATATAAAATATTAATCATCACCTTCTTACCTTGTCGCTCCGCCCGTCACTTCACAGATGTCTTCCCTCTACAACCTCCTCGTCGAATCGACCCTGAACCACCTGAATCTCTGCTTGCACTCCAAATCGAACAAGTTCTCGCACGACGATCTCACCGTGCTGAGCAAGATCGTGACTTGTATCGACGTCGACCACATAACAGCTCTGCAGAAGGAGAGCGTAAGGAGCACAGACTACCTTTCGCCTGGCTCTGTGTGCAAGCCTCACGAGCCCTTTCAGGTAAGCCCCGCGCCCGTCCTTCCACCCGCCCACCCAACAAATTTAGGCTCTAACTTTTAATTCCGCTCATAGTACAACCCGCAAAATCCATTCGGCCTCAATGTCATCCCCGAGGATCTCCATCCCGCCTCGTACCTTGCAGCTGGAACAGTCGACCTTCTCTGCTCTCACTGCATTAAGGTGCTCTCCTCGGAAGACAACGTCGTTCTGTTCCAGGACACATTCGCTACCCTGACGCACATCCTGAACCACGGCTCCCACTACCTCGTCGGAGTCAAGGTGAGCTTTCCATCCTCCAAACTTTCTGGACAAACCAAATCATCTTACACCAAACTTACAACCAACCCAACCTACCTCTGCAGGGAATCACAATCGAGAACCTCCTCTCCCTGCTTACTGATAGCCGGTGCAAGTTGACCCTAGCCCAACAGTCGAAGCTCCTCTATTTGCTGCTCCAGACGCTCGCAAAATATGACCGCCTGACTACTTCGTACGCTTCGAGGCTTATACCGATCTTGCTTGCCACAGTGAACCAGGCGAAGTCGAACTTCGCGCTCTCGACGAACGAGCAGCTACTGTTGAACAGCGTCAGATCTCTGACGGCCGTTCTCAACCGCCCCGGCCTGCCAGCCGTGTACGAAGACGACCTGACCCGCGTTGTTCGCATCGTATTGGGCATTGCTGGCAAGTGCGACTGGGCAAATTTCGTTCACTTGGTCACGTTCCTCAACGCCTTCGGGCAGCACTTTCCCAACTCGGACTTGGCCTGGGGAGTCGTAGAGGTTGTCTTCGAGAAGCGATGGGAGGATGGCAAGAGGAAAAGGTGAGGAGGCACGGGGAGCGAAGCGATGAGCTGCCACTGCCACTAACGCACACATCTCGCTGCGCTCGTTCTCTTCGCTATCCCTCTCACAGGGGAGGCGAGGACGTCGTGACCAAGTGCGCCGGGCTGTGGGTGCGAATATACGAAGACGGCGTTGCGACGAAACGAAGGCGGAAGCAGATCAAGAACGGAGAGTACCTCCTCGACTCCGAGGGTCAATCGAATTCCATCTCGCCCTCCGCCTCCCCTTCATCTCCCTCTCAAGCACCGACCGACGAGAGCATAGTGTCGACCGTTCTTCTCGAGAAAATCGACAACCCCAAGCTCAAGCTTACGAGACAGATTTGGTGCATCATTCACAACATTTGCACGACAAACGAGGCGCCCGAAAAATATTTAGACACGAGGGTAATTTTTGACAAAGCAACGATGGCTCTTGAAAATAACATCTTCCCCGCCAACGACGAGGAATCGAATGGGCTGCTCTGGAAAATTGTCGAGAAGTTGGTCAACCCGTCGAACTACAAACAAATCCTTCCTCTGCTGCAGCTTCCTCGCTACGAGAGTTATCAGAGTTCTCTGTACCCCGTGCTGGCGCGGAAGGCCAACTTCGATGTAGGCGACGGATACGGCGTCGAGGAGGTGGTGCGCTTCGTGGACGTGAATGTCAAGGTTGCAGGTGGCGGAGGTGAGAACACGAAAGCATTGCTCCCACACACGAGAATATTCCCCAACCCCCCAAAACCTACCTCAAAACCACCGACGCATCCACAGCGAGCCGTCGCGAGAAGATCACCAAGTTGATCGCCACCGAGATCAGAGAGATACTTATTGAACTTGCCTTTCACTTCGAAGCCAAGTGCACATTTTCTGAGTTGAAGAAGCTCGAGCAGCTCTCGTCCAAGCTGCAGACCCTCACATTGGGCGGCCTACACGATCCTGAAAACTGGAAGATCAAGCTGCTCTTCAACTCCAACTTGCAGCTTCCGGACGTTTCGTCACCCCGACCGCAGAGCACCTCGATCACGACGGCGAACGTCGTCACCCCAACCACTACCTCCAACCTCCAGAACCTAGCGATCTCCGTCCTTCCTTCGCCCCCGTCGGACGTTTATGGGCCTCACTATCTCACCGACACAATAATTCGCCTGGTGCTGACCGCTAACCTGAAAACTACCTCGGAGTTGATCAGCGCTGCGGTCAAGATGTACACCAAAAACCTGCCCAAGCTCGCGACAACAAAGCCAATCTTCACGCGTTGCTCCCTGCTCATGAGGAACATCCTGGCCTACGGCATGCGCTTGAACCTTGACCTAGAGAGCAAAACTGAGATTAAAAATCTCAGAAATCTTTACGAAGGTTGTCGTACTTTAGTTTCTGGCTTCATTTTCAATCCCTGCGAGATCGAGGAATCTCAAGAGGAGGACGACGGGTTCAACGACAACGTCATCACCTCCACCCCTGGCGTCGTGTCATTCGGGGACGGGCTAAGCGACGATAGCGAGGAGGAACACGATGTCTCGATGACCCTCTCCTTCACGGGGACGTCGAAGAAACAGCGCGTTGAAAAGGAATCCCTTTCCCCTGGCGCGGCGAAGCCGCAGCAGCGGAGGAAGAAATCGAGCGAGTGGGTGTACCCTGACAGCTCCTCCGCGCTGCTGCTCGTGTCGATCCTGTCCATTCTGAGCCCGGACAGGAAAACCCTCGACATTGTGGCGGACAGCTACGTATTTCCTGGGGAGACCTTTGACGAGAAGGCCAACGAGTCGCACCTCTACCACACCGAGAGCCCGTTCGAGATCCTTGAAATATGTAAGATGTGGACGACAAGCGCCGGAGTTCTGAGCGACGAGCGCCTCTCGACGACGAAGGAAGACGAGATGGATAACACGGAGACCGTTCCGGGGCTTCTGGTGAAGATGATTCGACGCGCGAGGGAAATGTCTCCTCCGTCGTCTCCGCACCACACATGTGGATACGATTTGTTGGCCAAACTGGTTGAGGTGGGAGAGGGGCGTTTCAGCGCCGAGGATGCCGAGGAAATCATGAGTACCGTCGCCACCAACCACAAGGCCCTGCGGAAGAGCGTCAAAGTTCGCGAGGGCCTCAAGGCGATGCAGACCAAGTGCATGAACTCCATATACGAGTGGGCCGAAGGTCCGCTGCTGCCACTCTCCAAGAAGCTCGTCACTAACTACGTCTTCAGCAACCTCTGCTCCTTGAGCGAGCTGGTCCGAAACCAGGCCGTCTTCTCGGTTGGCATTTCCTTCTCGCAGTCCTCCCCCTCATCGCAAGCTGAGATGGCGAGGGGCCTCATGGCCTCACTGCCACCCCTGCCTCTGAGCGACGACGAGGACGTAATTGAGGACGCCTGGCGCGAGTTCTCAAAGAATTCCTGCAAGGATGCCAAGGATCGAGAGACGATGATGCACCTGCGAGAGAGCATGGAGGAGACGGCTATTGCGAGTCTGGGAGAGATCGTCGTGTGCAGCAGCAACGTTGCGGTGGAGAGACAGACCTTCATGACGCTGCTCAAGCTGACCGCGACGAGGCCCTCGCTGGTGGTGCCCCTCAGCAAGACGCTCAGCGCCATCGCCGCCCGAAAGGGCTACCCATCGCTCAAGGCCTTCATCTCAGATGATCTCGAGTACATTCTCAAGTGCTGGTTGGACCTGGGCTGGGAACTGGTCTCCATCCCGCTGATAGTCTGCGACCCAGATGTCCAGCTCGAGCTTCTCAGCTGCGGACTTACGCAGATGGAGGACGAAAATCACGAGGCCGTAGTGGCCTTCACCCAGCACGCGCCAGTAAGGGAAGAGGTCGAGCTAGACATCGAGCAGCTCCACCTCGACAGCTTGCACGAGTTCCTCCACGAGTCGGCAGTCATGCTCATACCCATCGAGCTCACCGTCGTCAGCAGGGAGTACAAGGAGAGGAGCGAAGGGGGCAAGGACGAGGGGTTCGGATGGGAGCGGCTCAAGGAGACGGCCTCGCTCTTGCTCGGCAATGACTCTGACGAGTCCATAGCCAAGCTGATCCGAACGTACCTGCACTGCATTTACGGGTACGTATTTCCCCTCATCAACTTGGAAGACAATGAGAAAAACCAGAAGCTGAAGGACGAGGGCGGCGAGGTGCTGAGAACTCTTCAGAGGATGGTCTCGTCGGACATGGTGGACCGCGTTACACGAAAAATTCCGCACCAGATCGTGCTGCGTTTGCTCAAGCTCCTTAGTTCCCGGTGCTTCGAAGACGAGGACGGCGAGAGAGTAATTGGCAACAAGGCTTTTTTCGAGAGCATTAAGTGGGTGGCGGATAAATGTGACGGCGAGGGGAAAAGTTCTTCCCGAAAGAGCATATATGCCGCCGCAAGCTCCTCCGCCTCGGAGATTCTCCTTCACCTCAAGAATTGGTTCGAGTCGGCCTACACACCCGCGACCTTGAAGCGCCATCTCATGACGCTGCAGCATGTCCTGGATACTATTATCGAAGAGGAGGGGGAAGGCCTAGGAATGGCCATGTGCACTGTTCTGGCGCTGCTCGAGGACGAAAAATTTGTCACCGGGGAGAGCGAGAGCACCCTCGTTGTACTGGACATGGTGGAGGGGCTCTTGACCAGAATCGGCGAGAAGGGCGACAGCGGCAGCATCGAAATGGTGATCAACAACACCGTCCTCGTGCTCATCAACGTCTACGAGCGAGAGACGAGGAAGTTAGATGAGAAGGCGAGAGATGCAGAGACAAAGTTCAGGGTGGAGTCCATTGAGAGCATCGGACTCCTTGGTTTGGAGGCGAGTCGCGGAGGTCTCTGGGGATGGGACGGCGACCAAACGGGTGGAGGGCCTTCGGAGGCGAGCAGCAGGAGCAGGAGCAAGGAGGAGAAGGAAGCGGAGGTCGTCAGGTTGACGGTATTGAAACTTTTGAAGTCGATTCTCCTGGTGAATCCAGTTCCCCCCTATCTAAAAGATATAGACCCGCTCCTCCCGCTTCCCTTCGTCCCCCTCGAAGATCCGCTGACGGTCGTGCTCCAGGAGTTCGAGTCGTCCAGGACCAGAAATAACGACGTGGAGACCGCGCTCGAAGATCTCCGTCGATTCGACCGCTTTTGCTGCAGAAAGAGCAGGAGGGGCGGAGAGGACGACACAAGGAGTGTGATAGCGATGCTGGGCGTCGTCGAGAACGCCTTCGAGCTTCTTGACAAGCTGCACGGCGGCGGGGGACTGTTCCTGCAAGACTTTATACACTATCCTCTTTACTACAAGGCCTTGAGGCACATCTCGGGCCTCTGCCATAGGAATATGCCTCGGAACATAAAGGTGAAGGCTGGTGAGGTCGTGGGAAGGGTGGGCAAGTGGAACTGGAGAGGCCTCGGTGAGGGCGAAGGAGCCATGCGGGCGTTGGAGGGGGGCAAGGCCATCAATACTCGTAAAATTACAAAGGAAAAACACGAGGACCCTATGAAGGCCTTGAAGAGCGAAATCCTGCGCAACCTGGGCCACTACATTACCGGTTCCAAGTCAACGACCGCTTTGCTGGCCATGGAGACAGCCCATTACGTCTTGGCCACCAAGGACGGAGGAGAAGTATTGAAAATGCTCTCCAGAGACGAGGTCGCCAGGGAGACTTTGGAGAACATCGGGAGCCGAGGGGGGAACAGGAAGGGCCACGGGGTCCAGAACGTTGGGGACATCTTTCACGGAACGCGAAGGATCAGCTGCTGGGACTTGAAACTTTGGACGTGCGAGGACACTACGACAGAGGGCTACAGCCGCTGGATCTGTAATCTGGTCACAGCCATAATTCTCTGCGGGTACCATAACTACGACGGCACCACCCGGAAGAAGAAGAAGAAATCGGGGGTTATGGACGACGATCGTGAGGCGACCGACGGTTTGGACGACTTTCTCGGAATGTGCGGCAGCATGAGCCAGAAGGAGGCAAACTTCGCCGAGGCCGTGTTTCCGGCGGTGGTCTACGATTTGCTGAGGAAGGGGGCCGGTTCGGAGAGTGTCGCCTGGATGGTCGGGAGCGAGGAGAGCTACACCAACCACCCTCTTTCGTCGTGCTTCCGCCACCTCCTCGAGAACCCGAGGACGTCGCCCCTTGCGCTTTCCTCAGCCATAAGCGTTTTGGACTTCTTGAGGATCACAACCTTCAACAATTTCCTGCTGTACGGCAACCATAAAAAGAACGCCGTTAGCATTAAGGGGAAGGTATACACGGAGCAACCGGTGGCGTCGAGCAGCAGGCGGCGCAGTACTACTCCCGACCCCGCCGAGGAGGCCAAGTACAACGAGGGCCTCGGAGACCCTGTGGAGTGGGAGGGTTTGCCGTACGGCTGCGTATTGCGCTTGAGCGGCCTTGACATCGCTTCCGCCTGCTTGAGAGCCCGGAGACCGGCCAGCGCGCTCCGCTACATTGAAATGTACTGCGACAATGTCTTCGGCAGTTCCTCAGATTGTCTGAAGAACCTGGGCGAGGCGAGGTTGCGAGCGGTCGACGGCGACGTCAGTGGCTTCGGAAACCACGAGATGGACGACGAGTGGTTCAAGAGCAAGCTGATTGTGCTGAAAGAAGTGCTGCAGAAGAGCTACGACATGTTGGGGGAGGACGAGGCGGTCATCGGCGTCGCCAACAGCACAATCGTTCTGGACATGATTGACGGGAATAACACGCACAGCTACTACAACGATCCAATGACGAGGATTCTCAAGTGCGACATGAAGGTCAGCGGCGGCGAGAGCAGTGCGCTCGGGGGCCTCGGGAGAGGCCTCAAGGAGCTGGGCATGTGGAGCGTCATGGATGGTTTGCTGGAGGGAGGAAAGAACGACGGGGAGCTCAAGGAACTCTGGCACGAGGGGAAGTGGAGGGCCATGAACTGGGACGAGAGCTTGCTCAGGGACGGGGGGATCGGAGACGCAGGATGCGAGGTGCTTGTCCCCGGGAGGGATGCCGGCTACAACGAGTTGCTGCACTGTTGCTTGGGCGCGGCGAAGGAGAACGATTCTGAAATATTCGGCAAGTCGCTCATCCAGGCGAAGGAGCTTATCGCGCACGAAATTGGTGACACCGCGGACGGCGAGGGCATGCTCCGAACTTTTTTCACGAGCAGCGTGAAGCTTTGGAGCTTGTTAGAAGTGGAGGGCTTGGGAGAGGTTTGCTTCGGGAGTCGCGTATCCGAGCTGGAAAGCAACTGGAAGCAGTGGGCGGCGAAATGTGACGACGCCTTGCCGAGTTTTAGAGGTGCTTCCTCGGAGGGAGCCGTCGGAATCAAACGAGACCTGCCGTTTGAGCAGCGTAACTTCATCAACGAGGTCAGGGAGGTCGGCATGAAAATTGTATTGCGCAACTCAAGGCAGCAGGGCTCGGACGAGCAGGCTTTGGGCGTCCTGCTCGAGTTCATGGACTTGCGAACGCAGGTCGCGACCAAAGACGGGTTCAGCAGGGAGGCGAGTGGAATCCTCGAGAGGCTGGTGAAGGCCGTAGGCTACGCGAGGGACTCTGTCAAGGAGGGGAGGTGGGCCGAGGGTGGCGTTCTTGACGAGCAACAGTTGGAGGAGAGGTACAACTTCCTGAGGCTGAAACTGCACGAGGCCGAAATCCTTTGGGCCGAGAACGACTTCATGGGCGCCACGAGGCTCGCCAAGCTCATTGTCGACAAGGAGAATGGTAAGGAGGGGCCTTCTCGCGATTTCTTGATCAAGGCCATGCTCAGGTGCGGCCAGTGGATGGCCAAGAGCAGGACCGAGGGTGCCAGGAACGTGTTGGAGAAGTACCTGAAGCCGGCGGTTAATCTCAGTAGAGGAGCTCGAGGGGGGGAGGAAGGTTTCGTCGACGCCGCGGAGGCCCACTTGGTTTTGGCCGAGTTCGTCGCGGATGGGCTGGACAACATAGAGACGCGCATCGGGAGTTTGGAGTGGAAGAAGGCGAAGAAGGCAGGAGAGGATAGGGAACGGGAGTACGAGGCTTGCGCGGACATGTACGACGCAAAAATGGCCGTCTTCCGTAAAATTCCTGCCGCCAAGTCGCCAGGAAAGAATACCCAAAAGTCCAAGGAGCTCGAGGCCGACAAGAAGGCCAAGGAGTCGGAGCTAAGGGACATTCACATTCACATGCGGACCCTGAAGAAGGAGATCGATATGGACAAAAAGAGCAGGGCAAGCGTTGAGAGCTCGGCGGTGGAATTTTTGAGGCACACGCTTTCCAACTACCAGCACGGGCTGAGCATCTGCGGGGGGGAGCAGGACGTCACGAGGCACATCTTCCGCTTCATCAGTATTTGGTTGCGAAATAGCGACAAGGAGGGGGTCAATAAAATCATGAGCAGGTGCGCCGATAGCATAATGAGCTTTGTGTTCGTTCCGCTGGTTTACCAGCTCTTCTCTAGGGTTGGAACGGGGGGGAAGGAGTTCCAGAAGGCGCTGAACTCGCTGGTCGTCAAGATTTGCACCGACCACCCGCACCACGGAATCGTCCAGCTCCTCACTCTGGCCAACGGCGCGAACGTCGGGTCCGGAGTAAGCGGCAGGCAGTCAAATACTTACTTGCAGAACGTTCAAGGCGGAAAGAGCGCGGCGGCCAGGGGGCTCATCGACCAGATGAAGAAGAAGGGGGGCGATTTGGAGAAGCTGATTAGCAGCATGGAGCTGCTGAGCACGGCGTACGTGAACCTCGCCATGTCGCCGACCGAGAAGTACCACGGCAGCGGGAAGCCGAAGGACATCAGCTTGAGCGACGTCGCGGGCAAGAATTTCGTCAGTTTGGACAAGTGCCTCAGCGGAGGGAGCCGCAGCAGAATGTGGGGAGGCCCGAACGTGAGGCTGCCTGCTATTTTCACCATGCTTCCTACGCTCCAGAAGGACGGAGATTACAGTCTGTTGATTGGCAGCGAGTTGGTCGTAGGTGAGGGTCGGCGAGATTGGCCGCAGGAGGGGCGGCAGGGGGGGCGGCAGGGGGGGGCGGCAGGGGGGATGGCGAGGAAACGAAGACCTTCAACTACTAACACCCAATCTTCCCGTCGCAGGATTCGAAGAGAAGTTCCAACTCACCGAGACCGGGCTGCACCGGCCGAAAATCGTTCACTGCATAGGCGAGAGCGGCAAGCGCTACCGTCAGTTGGTGAAGGGCGAAGACGACATTCGGCAGGACGCTGTGATGCAGCAGGTGTTTGCAACCGTGAACAGGCTGCTGAAGGGCGACGAGGGGGCCGGACACCTGTTGAAGATCAGCACATACTCGGTTGTTCCACTGAGCCCGACCTCTGGCGTGCTGGAGTGGGTGCTCAACACGGAGCCGTTCGGGAGTTTCTTGCTGGACCAGAGGGCGAGGGGCAGCGAGGGCGTCGGGGCGCACAGCCGGTACTACCCAGGGGACTGGGGCAACGTCCTCTGCCGGACGCACCTCAAAAATGCCAGCCCGAGCGGCAAACAGGCCGCGTACGAGGAAATCTGCAAGCGCTTCCACCCCGCCTTCAGGTTCTTCTTCTTGGAGCGCTTTTCGCACGAGACCTCGGCGTGGCACGCTGCGAGGATGAACTACAGCAGGAGCTGCGCGGCGAGCAGCATCGTCGGGCACATTCTCGGCATAGGAGACAGGCACACCCACAACATTCTCATCAGCAACAAGACCGGCGAGGTCATTCACATCGACTTCGGGATTGTTTTTGAGCAGGGCAAGGTGCTGACGACCCCAGAAACGATACCCTTCAGGCTCACGAGGGACATGGTCGACGGCATGGGAGTCTGCGGGGTCGAGGGCGTTTTCAGCAGCAGCTGCAACGACGTGCTGCGAGTTTTGAGGGCCAACAAGGAGACGTTGTTGACAATCCTGGAGGTCATGACCAACGACCCACTGTACAAGTTCCTAGTCTCGCCGGTGCAGAAGAAGAAGGCGCAGGCCGAGAGGGGGGAAGACGACGGGGACGGCAGCGGAACCGAGGACGAGGAGGGCGACGACGACGAAGAGGAGGGAAGGGGGGGAGGAGGAATCGGAAACGAGTTCATGACCGGGTCCGGAGAGGGAGGCGGAGGGGGCGAAGACGACAACGACGCGGCCACCAGGGCGCTCAATAAAATTGCCTCCAAGCTCAGGGGCTACGAGGAGAACGTTTCAGAGAGCTTGAGCGTCGAGGGGCAAGTCTCGCTGTTAATCGGGGAGGCCAGGAGTGTGGAGAATCTCAGCAAGTTGTACTTCGGGTGGGCTCCGTGGCTCTAGAATTGGTAATTCGAGGCTGTAAATTATCTGTATTGTTTTGTGAAAAAAATCTGAGTTTTTTTAGGCTTGTTTGACTTGGTCAGGGTATCTTCCCAGATTTTCTTCCTTTTTGGTTATTTATTCGCATAGGTAACTCGGCACCATCGCAAGCTCACTCAAATACAACACAAAACCCAAATTCATGTGTGCGCTTCGCGCACTGTCATTCAAATAAAATAAATGCAACCGGTCAACACGGTCATACACCTCAGCTCACTCATGCCCCCTCTTTTGCACAGGAACTCCCCACTCTCATGGACGCGGTACAATCGGCTCTCCTCGGTGCAGCCGCGGCTGCTGCCTTGACGGCGCTGACGGGCAACACGAATGCGCAGCGGGCTCGTAAGGCTGCCATTGCAGAGACTCTACAGCAGCCGAAGGCTCAAGAAAAGGCAAAGGTGGATGAGGGTCCTCCGGAGAACGTGGGCATCCTCGCCCTGGAGCCGTACTTTCCTTCTACCTACCTTGAGCAGTCGGAGCTGGAGGCGCACAACGGCGTGAGCGCCGGCAAGTACACCATCGGCCTGGGTCAGGCGCAGATGAGCCTGTGCACCGACAACGAGGACCCCACGTCCATGGGCCTGACCGTCCTAACTAGCCTCCTCAAGAAGTACGACATCAAAGGCTCCGAAATTGGCCGCCTCGAGATAGGCACCGAGACGCTGACGGACAAGAGCAAGAGCCTCAAAACCTCGCTGCTGCGAGCGCTCGGCAACCCTAACGTCGAGGGTGCGACGAATTTGAATGCTTGCTACGGAGGCACGGCGGCGTTTCTCAACTGCGTCAATTACTGCGCGAACCCGTGCAACAAGGGGAAGAAGGCGATCTGCGTCATCGTGGACATTGCGGCGTACGCGAGAGGGGCGGCCAGGCCGACCAGCGGGAGTGGGGCCGTGGCTGTGCTGGTGGGAGAGGACAGTTGGTTGAAGTTCGGCGGAGTCAAGGCCAGCTGGACAGAGGACGTGTGGGATTTTTACAAGGCGGACCACGAGGTGGAGTACCCGCAGGTGGACGGAAAGGTCAGCCAGGAGTGTTACTTCCGCAGCTTGCGCGGTTGCTACGAGGGCTTTCGCAAGGAGGTGAGCGAACGCATTTTCCATCGTGTGATGTCTTTGTCCTTAAATCGTTCTAACCTTGAAGCATCCTCCGCGCACAGTACGAGGCGCGCACGTCGAAGCTGTTCGCCTACTCGTCGCCGGCGTACTGGGTATTTCACGCCCCCTACAATAAGCTCGTCAGAAAGTCGTTTTCGAGGCTGCAGTATTACGACGACCCGGCCGCCCCTTGGTGCGCAGGGCTTGACATCGAAGGCCGAGATTACGACAAATTGGCCCAGAAGCGGGTGGAGAAGGATTTCAACAAGAAGATGGGAAAGGGGCTGGAGGTCAGCAGGTGAGGCGCCAGACGAGCAGTAAGCATATTCTCGTTCTCACTCTCATGCTAACAACAACTGCGGCCGACGCAGGCGCATTGGCAACACTTACGCCGCTTCGGTATTCATGGGACTGTGCGGCGTTGTGGAGGGGGAGGACTTGAAGGCGGACAAAGAGCTAGCAGTTTTCAGCTACGGCAGTGGAAGCATAGCCACCATGTACAATTTAGTCGTCAGGGAGACCGACGGGGACAGGTTCACGCTCGTCAAATGCAGAGAAAGGATGAAGCTCAAGGAGAGGCTGGAGACGCGCGTCAAGGTCGGAGCGGAGGAGCTCGACCTGGCCCTTGACTGCCGCGAGATCATGCACAGCAACCCGAAGGGGTACTCGCCTCTCTACCCGACCGCGAGCCTCTGGGAAGGAACTTACTTCCTTCAGGGAATCGACGACAAATTCAGAAGGAGTTATAGCGTCAAGAAGGGACCAGTCGAGGTCCACGGGGGCGCGCTCGCGACGGCCATGGTCAAGAGGCTTGTGAAGGAGAAGAACGAGGGTAAGGTCGAGCGGGAGGAGACCAAGGTTGAGGAGGGCTTCATACCGATCACTGGCGTTGCGGTGGGGTTGCCCGGCTTCGAGGACCCCTTCAGCGCGGACAACATCGACAAACTCCTGAGTGGGCAGAACATGATCCACCCTATCTCCGGCTCGCTCCTCGCCAGCATGCTCGAGAAGAACGTCTATCAGCTCAAGACGACACCCTCCGGCCGAGAAAAAATAAAAATCACCAGCGAAGAAATGACGCTCAAGCTGGCGGCGAAAATCAACGACTTTGACGCCACAAAATTCGGCGTTCCCAAGTCCCTAGTCGGGACCATGGACTTGGCTGCTTCCGTCGGAGTAGCCTGCGGCCTCAACGCGATGAAAAACGCGGGGCTCCTGAAGGGGGGAAATGGGGGCTGGGAGCTCGAGGAGGGAATGCGAGACGACACCGGAGTGATTTACATTACCTCCTTTCCAGGGCTCGACGCCACGGTGGACGAGGTTATGCGATTCCTCCAGTCCAAAACTGTCGGTGCGGCGGGATCGGAGCGCCTAGTCGAGGCGCTCAGGAGCAAATTCTTGCGGGCCAGTGCGCAGGGCAAGCTGAGCGACGAGGACGAGGCCAGGTGAGAGGGTCGATAGGAATACATGTAATTTGTTTGTTTGTGTTCGCCGCCCTCTGTTTCCGCTCTCTAACTCATCGCAGCTTCGCGCGACTTCGGGCGAGGGCTCGGGAGGAAATCGAGGACGAGGTCCGCGATGGCTCGGTGTACGAGTTCGACAGGAAATTCCTCTTCAAGGTCCTGTGCCTCGGAAACTCCCAGCTCGCACAGGTCGCAAAGTGCCGCGGCCCGAACTGCCAAGTGAACACCGCGTGCAGTGGCACGACTACCGGCCTTTCCATCGCGTCTGACTGGATCAGGCTCGGGCGGTGCAAGCGCGTAGTGGTTATTGCGGGCGACTCCGCCAGCTCCGACGCCCTCCTTCCCTTCATCGGCAACGGGTTCGTCGCGCTTGGCGCCGCGACCACGAAGGCCTCCGTCGACGAGGGCGCGAGGCCCTTCAACCCCTCGAGGTCAGGCATGATTGTCGGCTCCGGAGGAGTTGGCATTGTGCTTGAGTCCGCCTCCGTGGCGACTCCGAGGTCTGCGCCCATATTGGCCCATCTCATTCACTCGCAGTTCTCCAACTCGGCCTACCACGGCGCCGCAATGTCCTCGCCCCACATCGCCTCAGAGCTGACGAGGTTCCTGGCCGACGTCGAGAAACTGCACGGCATAACAAAGGAGGAAATCGCCCAGCACGGAGTATACTACGCCCACGAGACATCCACCAACTCGTCGCCAACGGCGTCCTGCTCCTACAACGAAATCACGGCACTGCGCTCCGTATTCGGCTCCGACCTCCTGTCCCGGATGCTAATCACAAACACCAAGGGGTTCACCGGACACAGCATGGGAGTGTCTTTCGAGGACGCCGCCTGCTGCTCAGGGCTGAAGCAGCAGAAGGTGCCCCCGGTCGCCAACCTCAACGAAATCGACAAACACTTGGGAGATATCAAGCTCAGCGAAGGGGGCGACTACGCACACAGGTACTCGCTCAGGCTGGGAGCGGGGTTCGGGAGCCAGGTGGCGTGGGCGCTTTACGGGCGATGAGGACGAGGAGAGACCGAGTACCCCCAAAAAACTCCCGTTTGAGATAAAAAAATAACCTTTCTACCTTCTCACCCTCATCACCTGACAAGTTCTTCGCCCTTCCCTTCCCCACCTCCTTTCTCCTCTTCATCCCACAACGCCTCCCAGTCGTCCTCCCCCTTCCTCTCATCCGTCGTGAACCTACAGAGCTGGGGCGGAGACCTTATAACCTCTTCACGATTTTGCGCTGTAAGTTTCTGCTGCGTCTCCGTTGCCGGCTCGGCCGCCAGCCGCTTCTCTCCGTCCCAATCCACTTCGTCAGAAGGAAAGACCTCTGCGAAGACCTCCCTCACGACTCGCTCCCTCCAGGCCCGATCGTATTTTCCGAGCTCTTCCAATCGAAACCAGTGCGTGAAGAACCTCACGTTCTTTGCGACCATTCCCTCGAGCGGTTTCAATTCAATAACAGTAGAAAAGCCGCCTCCGGTGAACGTGCGTCCTGTCAACCTCGCCTTCACATTCTTGATCTTGCTCAAAACGACCGAGGAGCCTTCCCTGTCCTCTCCCCCCCCTCCGTCTTCCCGCTTCAATATGATGAGGTATTTCTCCACGTCATCTGGGAGCTCGTGAAAGGCCTTCAGACTGCCGCCATTCACACTCCTGCTACAACTGAGAGTGTCGCTCCCGTTGAATTTTGCGATGCTGTTCTTCGCTTTGACCTCATACACGGCATTACAATTCGTGCAGACGATGTCTTTCCACGGCCCAGAACTTCCACCACTCCACCTGAGCGCGACCTTCCCGCAGTTATGACAAGGTTTGTTTCGCTTCAGCACCTGGTGTGCCAAATATATCTCAAGACACAGGCCTTCGCTCTCGCTCAAGTACGTTTTCGCCCTGTTCTCAAAAGAATCCTCAGTTCTGAAGAAACGAAAAAAAGGGTCCAGCGAATTAAGATCTAATTTTGAAAAGAAGCCGTCCGTCCAGAAGGATTTCGTGTCGGCTCCCTTAAACTGCTTCCAGTATCGAGGCGCGCTTTGGTACGGGTGGTTTAGACGGTCACTCGTGAATTTGAGGTTCTCCTTGAAATCAGCAATGTCTGCCTTTATTCCATCCCGATAAAACGTCTCGAAATCAGAAGGCTCGGTCTTGCGGTCGGGGAGTACAATTGGACGCTTCTCCGGATGGAGGTGAGCTGCCAATCTCTTTACGAGAGCCTGCGTCTCACCAGCGCGAGTCTTCGGAACAGCCCAGAGCGTCAGTTCGCTTGTCAACTGGCTACTTTCGCTCGCCAGCAGGGTGAAGACCCTGCGGGCATGTGTGTTATTGCGAGCCTGATAACTTGCCAATTTTTGTGGGTCCTCGTGGATGTGGTAGCAGGAGTGGCCATACCTACAGTTCCTGAACTTTACGTGCACTCGGCAAATTTGCCCAGAGGAGCCAGGGGACCTTTTGGTTGTCGTACTATTTGTTATGTTGTACGCTTCATTATTCTTTTTGCTGCAGCCCGCCCAAGGAGTTAGAGGGAATACATACGCTCAAACTTGACACCCGCGGGACCAGGATCAGGCCCATCAGGTTACACTTTCCAAATTAATTTATTCTTGGGGCCAAACGTGAGCAATAAAACTGTTCACAAGGTTCAAAACTCCAACATTTCTTCGATGATGACAAATCAGCCTTGTTCGTTCCCTTGTTTTCACCTTTGATTCTTCATTTTTTATGCTGGAAAAGTTGGACCGAATTAATTGAAAAAAGGGGGGGTATGGACTTGAAACATTTGGTTCTCCACAGTCTTAACCGCACCTAAGTCAAGTTGCCTACTACGCGCCCCTTAACATTATAATAGCTAGGCCGCATCGACTAAAACTCCGTACGTAGACGAGAATTCACCAAACTGCCCCAGGCGATTCACTTACCTAACCCAACCCGAACCCTCCCTCAAAACCACAAAGAAAAACCAAAATGAAAGTCTCTACAGCTGTTCTCTCTATCTCTATAGCTATTCTCTCTATCTCTATAGCTATCCTCTCAATACCAGCAGGAGTCTCAGCCTTCGGAGGAATAGAAGAAGAAGTGCCGGATCCTCCATCTCCTGCTCCATCACCATACATGATGGACCAACCGCTTCCAAGTGATGTGATGCCATCTCCATCTCCTAGCCCATCACCATCACCATCCCCTAGTCCATCACCATCGCCATCTCCTAGCCCATCACCATCGCCATCTCCCAGCCCATCACCATCACCATCCCCTAGTCCATCACCATCACCATCCCCTAGTCCATCACCATCGCCATCTCCTAGCCCATCACCATCTCCACCAACTCCTGGGAGACGTAGTCTTAAAGAAAAAGAGAAGAATCTTCCGAATTTAACGAACAATTCCATTCGTCTTTTGCACACTAGCAAGTGCGCGGGGACGACGTTGAAAGCGCTATTTTCCGAGTTCGGTGATTACAGTGTCTTGACTCCACAAGGCCAGAAGCTTTGGGGAGGCAAAAAAGAATGCAACATGCACCACTGCAAAGAATCATTTCGAATTGACGAGCTGGATGGGTGGTCCGAGAATGTTCTCGATGAGCCTAACGACGCCTTTCTTTTGGGGTCGGTTCGCAACCCCTTTGAGTTCTACGTATCGTGGTGGCTCATGGAGCTGCGCTGGGCGACCAAGGGTTGTTCTCGTAACGACAACAAAATGAGAAATCCGTGGGAGTGTGCCACAGGCGTCTGGGATCCGTACAACAGCAAGCGGTGCGTCGGCCGAGAGGCACAGAAGCTCAACATCACAGACGTCTATCTTCCGGAGCAATCGCAAAATGTTGCCACCTTCGAGCGTTGGCTTCAATTGGTCCTCGACAGCCCATGTGACAGCAGCATGTCGGCCGTTTTCAAGAAGCACATGGTGGATGAGAGCGGTCGAGACCGCTTTGTCGCGGTCGTTAGAACGGAGCAACTGTATCCTACCTTATTTAACGCGCTCACTATGCTGGAGGGAACGATGGGAACTGGGATTGTAGACTGGGAGGGCTTCCGCCAGGCAGAAGCGGCACAGTTCCAAGCGAATTCGCAAAGTCAAGCTGGGAAGGGCCACATTAAGCAGGAGAAACTGCCATACTCGTGCTACTATCAAAATCCAGCTATCAAAGACCTCGTGCTTCGCAATGACCAAGAATATCTTGATCGCTGGAACTACTCATTCGAAGACATGCCTGCTTGCACCTTGGAGGGGGAGAACTAGTTAGTTGTAGTGTGGTCGGGGGAGGGGGTAATAAGTAAGGGGATTCAGGAAAGGCTCAGAAAGATACACGCTGGGAGGGCGACCAGCAAACTAAAAACAAAATAAAAAGAAACTTAATGCAGCAAAGAAGTGTTAGCATTATTATTTTTTATTTCTTTCTATAATTAATAATAAGACACCCTCCGCGACGTTCTTCAACCACGTGGTAAAATTTAAATCAAAACACTTCCCAAAATTATAAGCTACGATTTTATAGTTTGAATGCGCCAAAATCCAACCTCACGCCCCAAACATCCCCTTGGAACATTCGTCCTTCTAATCCCTCACAGTACCGTTTCATCAGTCGACAAGTCATCCTCCCCTTCCGCCACTGGCGCTTCGGTCATAGGAGGACGCACCTTCTCCACCAGCCACCCCATCCTAGGCCTGTCGCTAAGCCATCTCGCCCACTCCTCCCTGACGCTGCCCTGCGCCCCGTACGCCACCGCGTTGAGCGCCCCCTGTGTCGATCTGAAAAAGGCCTGCATAAAATACAGCCAGAAGACCTCGTTCCCCGGGTTGAACGCGTTCTGCAGCCTGTTGACCGTCCCCCAGAACCAGCAGAAGACCAGAATTATCGGGTACCATTTGAGCTTGTTGATTAAATCTTTGTACTTCTTCGGCATCTCGTCTGCCCCTGCGAAAGCACTTTTTAGACCCTTCCTGACAATGTAAACGCTGTAAGAGTTGAATCCGATGGCGCTGCGACGAACGAAGCGAGTCGCAAAGAAAGGCGTGTTCCGTGAGGTTAGAGGCGGCAAAGAAGTTGCAGCAGCGAAGGAAGTATCGGCGATATTCGTCAGCATCCTTTACACTAGCCACATCAGCTCCTCGCACCGCTCCTCACACACTCTCACCTCCACAGAGGCCCGTAGAATATCAGCCACCGCCACAGCTGGCCGGCCACGTCGTCAGCTGTGATCCAGCACCACGCGCCGGTGTTGTCGTAGGACGTCGTCGTCAGCGGGAACAGGGCCAGCAGGAAGGGAACGCCGAAGCCCACGACGACGAACTTGTGAAGCATCTTGGAGGTGTCCCTGCGGTGCACCACGGCGGTGTACAGAGTCCAAGCTATGATCGTGGACCACAGGATGGACGACAGCTCCGCGAACTGCTGGAGCAGACCCTGGAATGTGCAGAGGCCGGTGCCGGAGGTTGGATCCCCGAGGAAGTACGATATTATCACCAAGATGTCCGCCAGGGACATGAGCGTCACCAGCGTGAAGGAATTTGTGCGGAGGGGCGGAAACAGCACATACGACACGATTATCAACGACGCGCCGATGAAAGATACGGCAGACAGGGTCAGGGTGAACCCCAGGATGAGAGAGTCCTGCGTGGATGTGAAAGTCTAAAGGCAAAGGCGAGGTGAAGGCGAGGTAAGCAGCGACAAGTTAGCGTTGGAGATAATTTAGTGCAATGCAGATGGTGCTCATCCGGGGTTAAACCACCTCGTCGAACATTTTGTTCAGCAGAATGTGCACATGGCGTTCGCAGTGTGGGCAGACGATAGGTATATGAAGTAAGATGCAAGCATAGGTACTCCGGCAGCAGCTATATCAAGGATATTCACGAAACGGTGAAGAAGCCAGTTGCTAAAGTGCTCCTCAGGCATTTCCCGAACAGACCTGAAGAAGCACAGCCTTACCATAACGATGATGACGATGATGGCACACGCAGAAAGGAGAATTACGAAGTAACGAAGACGTTGAAGTGAAAATTTCCTGCTGCTCAATTTTTAGCGACTTACCAGAACAAATTCCCCTTCATCCCTTCTCATACAAGTCAACGACGACAGTGCTTAATCTCCACTGCCACACCCTCCCGTTTGAATTCACGGCAAAACCACTTCCCCGCGTTGTTATCCTCAGATTGAAGAAAACGAGCTAATTTACTTCAGGCCGTTTTGCAATCGAATCACCTCGAATCACCGCCCTCTCTCGCCAAATTTAGGCCCCTATGGAGCCGTTAGAAGGTGAGAACGATACTATCTTGGCTCATATACCACTGAAGAAGCCACCATAACCCATTTATGCCCTATCAACGACCCTTGATCTCAAATCTTGACTAACAACATTCTCTCAAACTGTCGATCTGTTCTTCGTCAACCAACTACTCCGGCAGTCTCTCCTCCGTCTCCGACGAAGACTTCGCCCACTCCCAGCACTTCATCGATGCGTGCTCGCATGGCCGCCATTGGCAACGGTATTTCTACGCGTGCCCTGCCCTTCCGGCACAGGGTCAACACTCCTCCTTCTCCCCAACATCGCAACCCAACCCCCGGAGCCGGGGGCTTCAACCTCAACAGCCTGGGCGCCTTCTCGGCGCTGCAGAACATGGGCGGCCTCTTGAACCCGCTGACGGAGTTCAAGGACAACATCCGTCAGAAGGCTGAGAACGCCGCCGCCAAGAAGAAAATTGATAAGGCCACCGCAGACAAAAAGTTGATGGTCCTCATCGCCTACATAATCTTCCTCCTCGCCTACTCCGTCACCGCGATGCACGGCCGCCACGACGCCTCCCTGGACCCGTACACGATTTACGACATGCAAAAGTCCTTGGTCGACCAATTGAGCGGTTCTCAGTTCAAGCAGTACCCCGATGGCAAGCAGATATACAACATCGAAGGAGGGAACATGACCCTGGACGGGGTTTCGACGGTCAAGGACATGTACAGTTGGCTGCGAACTACGTTTCACAACGGAATTTACTCCGCGAGCACGTTCGACGGCGATCCCAGGTTCAGGGGCGGAGGCAGGAACGGTTTCGTTTTCGGCCAGCAGATGCTTCTGGGCGGGATAAGAATTAGTCAGTACAGGACGCCCAAGTACGATTGCATGGAAAAGGCGCCGGAGGGTCTCTTCTCAAATTTGTACACGACATACAACGAAAAAGAGAAGGTGAGCGGAGAGCGGAGAGCATTCCCTATTCCCCCAGACGTTCAAAGTTTGAACCAACTCCGACTTTTCTCTAACCCCTCTCTCCCATCTCCTCCATCACCTCGCACAATTCAGAACGAAACCCTCGCCGACGAAGACGTCACGGACGACGAGCAGGACGCCGAGTGGGAGAGCGGCTACTACTGCTACCAGAACGACGAAGAACAGCATAGGACTCCGTACGCGAACAGTACGTTCGAGTGCGACGAACAAAACTTTAACTGGAACGACCCTCCGTCACAGTGCAGCGGCGAGTTCTGGGGGGGCTACAAGTTCGAACCGCTGGTCAACGAGGAGGTGCAGGCTAGTATTTTGAGGTGAGAGCATCGCAGAATTTCTGAAGTCGGGCCACAGTTCTAACCTCGTCACTCGCAGCAACATGGGGTACGAACTCAAGAGCCCCGGCTTCTCCAAGGTCCTACCGAACAGGAACGGCACGGAGGCGTCGATTCTCTACGCCACTCTGTACCAGAGCAAGTTCATTGACCTCCAGACTCGCTACCTCTACATAGACATGGCTTTCTGGAACTTCAACGTTGAGAGGCTCACCACCATCCGCTTCACGTTCGACATGCCACTATCCGGCGCCGTGTACCCGTCGGTGGCCGTCAAGGTTGCCGACCTCTACACTTGCAACATCGCCACCCTGGACGACGTGCAGCTCTGCGACAGGAGGCATATCATCCGAATGTCGTTCGAGGTCGCGTGCCTCGTCGTCATCACCCTGGTGGCCGTGATCGTCATACTGCAGATCTGCCTCACAGTCTTTAAGATCTGTACTTGGCAGTTCAACGTGGCCCACTGCTGTGTCGAGGAGGATGCCTGGTGGGACTTTAGGGCCAAAAAGTCGAGGGAGTCGGAGGTGAGACGAAAGCCGACGGAATTAAAAAAGCTAAAAAAACTAACTCTGCCTCAACCCCAGTTGTCTTCCCACGACGACAGAGAAAGTGCAAGGTAAGCTCTGCGCAAGCCGATTTGATTCTCAAAACTTCCGACTTGCTGTGCAATTCTCTAACAATTATTTCCCTCATATATATAGCAGCTCCAAGACCTCGATCAAGAAAGCAAAGAAGAAGACCTTCTACAAGATGATGAAGAAAGTGATTGGGGCGAAAGGTGGAGCGTGGTGGTTTTGGAACATGTTCTTGATCCTCCAACTCGCCGTATACTACGCCTACCTCGGTTCCCGCTACGTCGCCATGGTCCTTGTTCCCACGAACGTCGACCCTGCGAGTGACACCTACATTGACTTCCAGACCCCCGCCACTTGGGCCAACTACAGCGACCGCATCAACGCCCTGTTCATCTTCCTGAGCTGGGTCAGGCTCTTCGAGTTCATTTCCTTCTTCAGTAATCACGGGCTCTTCCTCTTCGTTCTCATGTTCTTCGTCTTCATGAGCGGCTCCGCTCTCAGCAACCAGATTGCCTTTGGTTACTATGTCGAGAATTATTCAAGGTGAGGAAGCAGTTTTTGGTGTGTATTCGTGATTGTGAATATTCTAACATCTTCTATTCTTTTGTAGCTTTCTGAGCAGTTTCTTCACCACCCTCAAGGCACTGCAAGGTGAGGCGAAATCGTCGATAAAATCTTCGCATCAATACAACACAACCTCTTGTCCGTTCAACAAACTCACAACTTGCTCGCAGGAAATCTTCCCTACGACGACATCAGCAACATGATGCAGAGCGGTCTCGCCGGAACAGTTTTCGGCCTCGTGTACGTCCTGATCCTCATTTACATTCTTGCCCACCTGATCCTCGCCCTCGTGTTTGCCCTCGGGGAGTACATGAAGAAAATGTTCCAGGTGAGCCTCTTAACGCTTCAACGCCACAAGTTTTCCACTTCTCCTCGCTTCTTTACGCTCCCAACTACAGATCTGTGTCATTTTTTTTGTTCCTTACACTCGCTTTACTTTTCTCGTCGAGAAGTACACTCTCGAATATTACATCGAGGAAGCTCGATTACAACAACAAACCGACGATAAGGACCTCGGAATTTCCTTAAACTCCACGTCCTCCTCTTCCGCCGCGTCCTCTACGTCACAGCTTCAACCAAAGATATCGCTCTCTACTCTTCCGCCTGCTGTTGTCGAGGTATTGGACCAGCGCCGCACCGTGCGTCGTGCAATTCGACGCTCTCAGCAGAAGCCCTTGACCGACACTGTTAAGGATTACCTCAAGGACTGCCCAAGCGTCGTTAATTCCGAAGAGTCTCACGGCGATGTCGCAGGTGAGAGAAAGAGGACGAAACTGTTCAGGGTTTATTAAGTTTCTAACTCCGAAGAGCAGAGTTTGATTTGCTTGGAAACGTCAAGGCCAAGTACAATTTCTTCAATCCCCCTGGGCCAATGACTCTCAGGCCGATGTTCAGGTGTGCGGGCGGGTGCTCCGGGTTTTGTTGCAGCGAGCGAAGGGGAAGGAGGATGAGACGATTGGGCAGCGAGGGAGGCAGCTTCACGGACGAGGATGACGAAGAACCTCTTTACTTCTCCCCCTGCACCTCTTCGGTGAAGGGCGGGTTTGGTGTCGAGGAGGTGTACCTCTCGGAAGACGAATTGGTTCTTCTCGAGGAGGGCTACGTACCGTATCAATCAAGTCTCATTTCAGCAGAATTCAACGGCAGCAAAAAAAAGAATGTCAAATTCCAGAAACACGAAGTTAACACGCCTCTTTTACAGAAAGATCCAATGATGGAAATGTTCCTGGGCAAAAGTGAAGGAAACGACGAAGATGACGACGACGACGACGATGACTACGACGGGAATGATACGTTCAGGAAGTCTAGGAATCAAGTGGTTGGGTTGCTCTCGAAGTTTGGCGACGTGGTGAAGCAATCGAACGGTGGCGGAGGAGGAGATGGTGGTGAGTAAATGGAGGAGTGAGGAGCGGAGTGAGGAGCGAAGCGAGGAGCGAAGCGACTGTTCAAGAATATTTTGTTCTAACCCGCAGCCGTTGCGTTGCTATTGCAGGTGTTGATGGATCGAAAATTCTCAATTCGAGCATCAGGAAGGTCGAGAGCCTCATGTCGATGGGAGGGCTATTCGGAGTTAGAAAGCGCGCCGTCAGCGACCACAGGAGGAATAGCAATAGCGGCATTCCCTCGAGGTGAGGAGCGAAGAGCTGCTAGTAGCTACTAGTAGCTGGTCTCCGTAATATCATCCCCGCGCAATTCTAACTCGTCAATGCCAATGCCTCATTGCAGCCTCGATCCGCACCACCCATATATTATTCGCCAACACAGCACGAAGGTCATGGAAAAGCTCAAGCTTTTCGCCGACATGAGCATCAAGGTTGGCAGCATTTTCGAGAACGACCCAGACAAGACCCAGGCGGCAATAGCGAAACTCATAGATAGCGCCGACATCGGGACGGGGCAGCTCCGCCTCGACGTCGTCCTCAAGTACTTCGGAGAAATCGGCATGAAGATGGGGCCGAATACGAAGGAGACTCTGCACGCCCTCTTCGGGAGAAAGAAGGAGGAAATCGACGACATTGTCAAGGATGACGGCCACGGCCACACCTGCCTCACGGCGTTCGGCCTGCAGGTCCCCCTTCCCCACGTCCGGATCGAGTCGCTCAGCATGATCCTCTTGAGCGCGATCCCGCTCATGAGTGGGAACAAGAAGATGCGAGATATCCTCCCACAGCTGACCAAGCTCGACATCGTTGGGAATCTCGCCAGCGACTTGATCGAGCACGTTGCCAGGTGCGTTGTGATGAGGAGAGGAGTGAAGTGATGAGGAGAGGAGCGCAGCGAAGAGCTGGAAATCGGCGAAAATACATCATTCTAACTCAATAGCTCGTTAACGCCAATATTCGCAGCATGCTCAGCATACACGTCGAACGGGCCTCCTCAGGCGTCTCAGGCGTCCTGCTTCCGGACGGGGTCGTGCACGGTCTCGACCTTATCTTCAACATGATGAGCGCATCGCTGGACACTGTCGTCTCGGCGGAGTGGCGAGACACGGCGGAGGGGCTGCTTGAGAGGATACGTGATGGAGTCCACTCGCTGAGCGATTATCCCGACCAAGAGGTCCAGGTGAGATGGGCGGAGCGAAGCGACGAAATTCACGTGCGCCTTATTTGCATCAGTCTAACCCCAACCCCGAAATCCACGCCCAATTGCAGGGAGAGATATCGAATTACAGCAAGGAACTTCGCGAAACGCTGGAGAGGGGAGACTCTACCAAGATGGACGTCGTGCACCTAGAGAGCCGCATGAAGAGGCGCCTGAGCACAGTGCTCGGGAACGGACTGGAAGTCCACAAGAAAACAGCCGAGCTAGGCATCACCGCCCTACACAAGAACACGGTGGGAAGGTCCTGGACGTCGAAGTGGGGGGTGGTCCAAGCCATGAGCCACACCATCGGCTCGTACTCGCCAGAGAAAAACACAAAGCACAAGAAGGACAAGGGGTTAGCTGAGGTGGATGATTTTTTGAGTTCTGTTATGGCCGAGCACGTCGAAGAGGACGAGTTTTTTGAGAGCCAGGTGTAGTGTAGCAGGCAGAGATCGGTCGATTCGGTTTGAGACAGACTTGTATAATATGATTAGAATATTTTAGAAACAAGGTTTGGTTTTAGATTATTTTTTCACCTCTTTTTACCCTCACATGTTTTCCCTGGTATCTTTAAGGTATCTTTGCAAGAGAGGTTGAAATTCGATGTCTAGACTAGATTGCATACGACGATGGCAACAAGGAAGACCTCAACGAGACAGAACTTCAGCTCGGCCTCAAGCTGCACAGGGAGAAGTTCGGGGGCGAGACTAAGCGGAGGCTATTTTAGGAACATGCGAGGATGAAGTTCGGGGGCGAGAGCATTCATTAATTCACGGGAAAACATAGGGAAAAATTTTGCAGAAAAAAATTCTCAAAATCGATTTGACTTTTTTGTCAAAAATACAACGCACTCAAATTATATAACTAAACTTTCTTTAAGAATATAATATCCAACCCTCGCAGCGACGCGGCGCGCATCGACACTAACTGAGGAAAGTTGTTTACCAAAACCAAACACATCGGACGATGGCTGCGCCCACAGCACTTCCTGAGTCCACATTCACAGTGGTATGGATGACGCTGTGCTTAGTGTTACTCTTTGGGATGCTTGTGTCGGACAAGGTGAGCCTGCAACTGAATGAAATGACGCAACGACGGCCTCATTATTCCCAAAAACTACCTCTTACACCACACTCCGCAGATTGGGGCAGACCTGACCATGATGTTCGTTCTGACGCTCCTCATGCTGCCTCGCATCTTGACCGTGCCCGAGGCCATCGCGGGCTTCTCTAACGAGGGCTTGCTGACGGTCGTCGTTCTGTTCGTGGTCGCTGGGGGAATATCTCAGACTGGCGGGCTGGACTGGTACATGGCAAAAATCCTCGGCCGCCCTAAGACCCTGGCGGGCGCGCAGTTCAAGTTGATGGTCCCTATAGCTTTCGTGTCGGCGTTCTTGAACAACACTCCCGTGGTGATGGTGATGATACCCATCGTGCAGAGATGGGCGAAGACTATCAAGCAGCCGTCCTCGCAGCTTCTGATTCCGCTTTCATTTGCAAGCATCCTCGGCGGAACGTGCACTCTTATAGGCACCAGCACCAACTTGGTGGTCGCAGGGCTGCTGGGCCAGTACAACTTCTGCGATCCCACGACTGCGTACTGCGACACGGACCAGACGATCGGCCTCTTTGACTTGGGCTTGTACGGCGTTCCGATTGCCATGGTTGGAATCGGTTACATCTTGCTGCTGAGCCCCTTCCTGCTTCCGTACCCCGATCAAGGGTCCGGCGCCGCAGAGGCCATGACTCAGATAGACGACGACGACCTGTTGGTCAGCGCGAGGATAACCAAGTGGAGTCCGGCGGGGGGGAAGACAGTGAAGGATTCGGGCATGCGAGGGCTTCCTGGCCTCTTCCTCGTGAGCGTCCAGAAGAAGGAGTCGGGCATGACGTACCGAGCGGTCGGTCCAAATATGCGCCTCGACGCCGGCGACATCTTGAGTTTCACCGGGGTCGTGGAGACGCTTGGGCAAATTTGCGAAGAGGTGAGAAAAGAAAGCTGGCTACGAAGCTCGCTTCGCTCATCACTCGCTTCTATTCTATCGCCACTGCTTCATTCTAACTCGTCGCAGCACGGTCTTGAGCCCATCACCAACGAGAACGACCTCGACTTCAACAGGGCGGCTCTCAACCCCTTCACCTCCAACCGAGCCCTCGAGGAGATCGCCGAAGAAGGTCCCAGCGACATCAATAGCGAAGCCGGAAGCGTCAGAATACCCGATCCCCACGAGGTCGAGGTCGACGCACTGAACGCCTACTTGGAGGAGAAAAAATCGGCTAAGGACGACACCGCCGAGGTGGCAAAGCTGGGAGCCACCAAGGAGCAGTTCATGGCGACCGATAAAGACACGAGGGTCAAGGCGATTGCCTATATGAGAAGCTTGATTCGGAAAAACGTGAGAGAGGATGGCGGCGCCAGCCCCCACAGCCCCATGGGACAGAGGAGCCGGAGCGGTTCTGACCCAAACGAAAACGACACAAAATTGGATATGTTCAGGAACCACAACTCGAACAACACCTGGAGCGGCACCTCGAATAGCGACAAGTACCCCTCCATCCAGTCGAGTCTCTTCGACGACCCTTCTCAGGGTGCCAACGGTGGCTTTAGAAGTAATAGTTTGGGAGGTGAGAAAAATGTTTTGAATGATAGTAACCCCAGTCCTCCACCCAATTCTAATTTCTCGTCGCAGGTTCCGGGAGCTCCACCCCGAGACGCGTGAGATCGAACGAGCGGCAGAATTCCACAGGCCTCGCGACGCTCTTGAACTCCCTGGCCCCAGCGATGGTGGTCGTGGCCCCCGATCCGACGACGAGCAAGAAGAACGTCATCTTCGTCGGAGTGAATGCGAGCGATCGAGTTGGCCTCCTGCACGACCTGAGCAAGGTGAGCTGGGAACATAGTAATCTCGTTGGTTGTAAAACTATAGCATTAACCCAATCTTCATGCTCGCTTCGCTCGCTGCTTCCCGCTACGCTCGTCGCAGGGAATGTCGAAGCTCGGCCTGCAGGCGCTCCACACGGAGGCTTCGGTGGTCGGACTGAGGAGCGTATCCATATGGCGGTGCGAAGTCGGGGGAGCGCTGCGAAGGGAGAGAAGGCGAAGGTTCGGTATCGACGAGGGTGATGTGGAGGAGATCTGGAGCGTCCTGAATAGCATTCTCTCGGAAGAGTCTGGAACGGAGGCCATCAAACAGGTGAGCGCATTTACTGGATGTTTACGTCCATCTCCAAAACTTTGGTACGCCATTGTTTCTAACGGCTTAACACCTCCTTTCCTCTTCTCCTTCTCTGTCTCGTCGCAGCGCGGGCTCCGCGTCATTCGGACCCGTGTCATAGAAAACTCGACGCTGATAGGAAAAACTGCCAACGAGGCCAAATTTCGTGTGTGCTTCCGCGCCGCCATTGTTGCGATTCAGAGGGGTTCGAAGCCTCCAACGGGAAGGTTGGGAGAGGTACGGTTCGAAAAGAACGACGTTCTTCTCCTACAAGTTGGAGACGACTCTCCTCTTCTGACGAAGGAGTACTTCGACGCCACGAACGACTACAAGCAGCAGGGGGGAGGTCGCATGAGCCGAAACACCAGCCGGGACGATCTCGCTGGCAGTCAGCACAAGACCGGGCTCGGCAACATGGTCCGGCGGATGACGGGGACTCTGTCGAGGAACTCGTCCAATAATTCCCTCGGGGAGAAGGAAGCTGGCGGTGTAGGTGAGGCAACTACGGATGAATATTTTTATACCCAAATTCTCATCCTCGAGTCGCTCGTCGCTCGTCGCAGGCTCGCAGCGGAAGTCGCTCAACGAAGCCTATTGGAATCATTTCAAGAATAAACCCGAAACTAGTGACAGTCAAAAGAGCCTCAACGAAGCCTACTACAAGCATTTCCACAGAAGCGGTTCCACCGAGGGTATTGCCAAGATGAAAGAAGTCGCAATCTCCGGCGGCGTTGGTTCGAATTCAGACGAAAATGGGGGCTTTTACATCGGCGGAGAAGTCGTTTCGTCGGAAATGGTCAACATCGAGACCGAGGTGAAGGACGGGGCGAGCATTGACGTGGAGAACGCCGGGGGCATCGGAAACAACACCGAGATCATCGCGGAGCTGGTGAAAGACCTCTTCGTCGAAACCGCGCTGAACTTCGAAGAAGGGGAAGAGGACTTGACGGCGTTCGTAGGGAAAGAGTTCTTGTCAGCAATGGTCGTCGTGCCTGGCTCATCTCTCGTCGGCAAGACCATGAAGCACAGTGGTATTAGCAAGCTCCCGGGCGTTCATCTCTTCTCGATCGAGCGGCCAGTGGCATTAGTTGTCACGAGCTCAGAGGTGAGAAGGGAGAAAGGAGCTAGAAGCGATTTGCTTTTAATTTTTCTAACACAGCTCGCGCTCGATGCACAGAACGACAGCCCACCGCATGAGGAGGATGACTTGATTAACGAAAACGCTTCAGAGGCTGGAGCGACTGAAGGTGGTGGGGGAGAGACAGTCACGATATCTCAGGACGAGAAATTACAAGAGAAGGATATCCTGTGGTGGAGCGGCAGCGCTAACGCCATAGGAGAGCTCCGCAAGATCCCGGGCCTGGCGCCCCTGGAGACTGACCAGATTAGCAAGATTGGCCAGAGTGCGGACAGGAGGTTGGTGCAGGCCGTAGTTGCGAAGAAGGGGCCGCTGGTCGGGAAGAGCATCAAACAGAGCAAGTTCAGGACGAGATTCAACTGCGCAGTGATAGCCGTCCATCGGGAGGGAACTAAAGTGAAGGACATGCCCGGCCGCATCGTCCTCCAGGCCGGCGACGTTCTCCTCCTCGAAGCCGGGCAGGACTTCGTCCGCCTCAACAAAGACAACACGCTGTGCTTCGCTCTCCTGAGCGAGCTCGACGACAGCACGCCGCCGAGACTGAAGTTGTTGGTGCCGGCTCTGTTGCTCGCGGTGGCCATGCTGGCCGTCTATTCGTCCGGAGTCGCTAGCCTACTGGAAACTGCGCTCTGCGCGAGCGCGGGGATGGTGACGCTCGGGATACTGACGCAGCAGGAAGCGAGGGATGCGGTCAACTGGGACATATACGTGACGATTGCGGCGGCGTTCGGGATTGGAAAGGCCATGGTCAATTCGGGCGTCGCGGGGGGCGTCGCGAGCGGATTGACGAGCGTCGGGAAAAGCCTGGGGATCGGAGATTCAGGAATACTAGCGATGATCTATTTGGCCACTTTCCTGATCTCCAACGTGGTCACCAACAACGCCGCGGCGGCGTTGATCTTCCCCATTGCCATCGAGGTCGCGCTGGATTTCGGAACCAGTCCCAAGCTCATCAGCTACACGCTCATGCTCAGCGCCAGCGCGAGCTTCATGAGCCCCTTCGGCTACCAGACCAACCTGATGGTCTACGGACCCGGAGGGTACAAATACATGGACTTTTTGAAGTTCGGAACGCCCATGCAGATCGTTCTGTGGCTGTTCTCCGTCTGCATTCTGTCGGCGAAGAGCACCTTCCTCAACTTTTTTATTATATGGCTTGCCAGCCTGGCGTTCATGATTCTGGCTTTC
This sequence comes from Triparma strigata, assembly GCA_030267945.1. NCBI lineage: Eukaryota > Bolidophyceae > Parmales > Triparmaceae > Triparma > Triparma strigata. The sequence goes on from BRXY01000084.1 coordinate 65,800, forward strand.
GTGGGGAGGATGAAGTGGGAGATGAAGAATTTGGTAGAGTGATGGACGATTTTATTATAGCGGCAAAATGTTAATTTTTTTGGAAACGCTTTTTATCTTGGGTATATATCAGTGTAGATGGTGTATTCTCTTACTTAATCGTCATCCCCTCCCTTCTTACTGCCCCCTTCCATCTCCGCGACCTTTGCGCTGGCAAGCATCGACGTGACACTAACGAGGTGCGTCAGCATGTCCTTCACCTCCTTGACTTCCAAGAGGACCTCGTCCTTCTCCTTTTCACTTTGATCCAGTCTCTTAACCAGCCTCTGAGTCTCTTTCGTTCTCTTTCTCTCGCTTGCCTCGAGCCACTTCTTCAGCTGCTGGTTCTCTTCCCAGATCTGCAAAGGTCGGGTGGAGAGGGGAGGGAGTGAGCATTTTCGTCTCTTTTAGTTTCGAGCTGCCACGAACTCACCTCTTCACGGACCGACGAGATGGACTTCTTTATGGACCTAACCCTGCCCGTCCAATTTGACGCTTCGATCTCCTCGTTCTCAAGCGTCGGCACTAAGACCTGGAGCCAGGTCGGGAACCACTGCGACAAGCCAACAAATCTGTTAGTATAAGAAGGACTTATAGCCATCCTCGCTTTGCGACCCTGACGAACGCTCACCTCCTCGTTGCGCTTGTGCGAGTCACTCACGAGTGCCTCAAACTCTAAGATGATGTTGGCTCGGGCGAACATGAACTCGGCCTTGGCGTTTTCCTGGATCCTATCGAAGATGTCCCCCATGATGGCGATCAAGAGGTTGAGCATGACGATGTTTATGAAGTAGGTGAAGAACATAAACAGCAAAGCGGTAACAAAATAGTTGGCGCTACCGTCCACTTCGTTTACCGTGAAGCCGTTGAGCATCACCTGCCAACTATAGAGAAGCGACAGAGCCGGGGAGTCATGCGAGATATCATTGAAGTTCGAGTTCTGCTCGAAGAGCACAAAAAAGCCGGCTGCGAAGCCGAGGAGGCAAATGCCTAGGATGAAGATGAAGCCGCGCACGCCCCTAATGATGCCGATAATCATCCGGACGAGCTCGCCGCTGCTGCGGTCAAAACCTTGCATGTAGTAAAGCGTATTGAGGTAGGCGAAAGGGAGAGCTATCGATGTGGCGATAGTAGACATCGTGTAAGACTCTAGCCCATCACCCTGAATGATTCTCGCTGAGCCAAGCAGGCCCTCGGCCATCCTCAGCCCGTAGGCCGCGAAGATAGAGAACAGGGAGATGCAGTCAAGAGCGTTCCAGCGGTCTTTTATGTGATCTAGAATGCCCTCCGAGTTTCTATACTGTCTAAACTCGTGACACGCAAAGAAGGCCCAAAGACAGATGGTGGCAGCTACCAGTACGTAGTCGAGTACAACCAAAACTTCATGGTCGATCAAACTCAGCTTGAAAGACGGGTGCTCTTCAGTGTGGACGGCGCGGAAGACTAGGGCATCGGCAGTCATGCAGAACACCATCGCTACATCAAGGTACATATGCCGGTGAAACATTTTTCTCACGTAGGCGTTCCACTGCAGTGAGTGTATTGATAAATTTAGGGTTAGGGTCGGAGAGCTGCTTTAAATATTGCACTTCGCGACTCACCTTGTGATCGATGACGCTCATGACCACCTCGCTCTCAAACGCACGAAGCATTCTTGTGGTCTGCGAAGCACTGACTAGAGACTTGAGAAACTCGGAATCTCGCGACGCGATGCCCTTAAACGGGCAAATCTTGGCAGTGACCGGATCCCCGTTTATACCGTCCTGGTCATCCATTTTTTCGATCACTGATTTCCAGTACCCGTGAGGAGCTCGGGTGGATGAGCCGCTGACGAGACGATCAACTCCTATGTTTAAAAAATCGATTTTCTTCACCTCGCCACTCACTTCTCTGTCGCCGCAATTTACGAGGGATAGATCCGCGATGAACGAGAGCGCGAGGTCAGGGGTCGTCTTGAGGGCATGGCAAATGTCGCTAACGGCGAAATGCTCTTGAAGATGCATCTCCTGAGCGCCGTTTGTCTTAGTGAAAGGCACGGAGTACTCTTGAGAGAAGAGCACCCTGAGACACATGAAGATCTCTCTAACAACAGAACTACTCTTCATCTCAAGGGCTATTGCAAGAGGCGTTTTACTTTCGCTGTCTTTCATCATCAGCGCGAAAAAGGCGAGTTTCTGACGCTCCGCCAAGTCCATTTTGCCTTCCGCCGCCGCGTTTTCTGTCCGCCCCCCTACAACTAGCACTCTGGACAAGAACCAGCTGCTCGCCTCTGACACAGCAACGTGGATCAAGTTCCGCCCGGACGTGTAGTTAGGCTCGACGATTGCTCTTGGCTCCTCTAGAAGCGCCGTCATGGTCTCAGATGCACTCCAGTCAATGTCCCTGTTCCCCTTCAGCTCGTTGAGAAACATCTTATGAACGAACGGAGTTGTGTGGTCAAATCGACCTGTTACGTAAGTCCACTTGATGGTCCCGTCCTTGGACCCCGAGATGAGATAGTTACCATCGGGGCTGAACACTACGGCATTAACCCATTCTGTGTGGGAGTCGTGAGAGGTGTACAGGAGCTCCTTGGTTTGAAGGCTCCATAGCTTCCAGGTCTTATCCTTGGATCCCGTCGCGAGGAACTCTCCGGAGGGGTGGATGGCGACAGACTCGACGCTGCTGGTGTGCCCTACGAAAATGTGCAGGTGATTGCCTGTATCGATGTCCCACAATTTGGCAGACCCGTTGCCTGATCCTGATACGACATTCCTGTCATTGGGTGTGAGGACAACGCTCTCTACGGCACTTGTATGGCCCTCAAAAGTCCTGATTTTCTTTCCGGTCTCGGTGTCCCAAGAGAAAATGCTGCGACGAAGTGTGGCGCATTGCACAGGAGGTTGTACCGATAAAGTGAGAAACAGCGTCAAGGACGAAGTATTGAGTTGAGCGCCTCCTATCTTGAAATGAGCTGCATCTCACCTTCCGTCGTCGGCTCCTGACACAATTCTCTTACTGTCGCTCGTGACGGCGCAGATGCGAACGAACACAGAGTGGTGTTCAAACTCCATGATGAGCTCTCCTGTCTCGATTCCGAACTGCTTCAAGGTGCCGTGCAATCCAGAAGCAAAAAACGACATGCCGTCCGGTGCCATTGTTATACCTGTGATGACGTCGCCTGCTTTCACCCCCTTCAGTTCTTTTTCCTCTCCATTCTTGAGGCTCCAGATCCTCACAGAAGGCTCCAGGCTCCCTTTCCCGGTCAAGGAGCCTGAAATGGCGAGGGAACCATCTCCAGAGACGGCCATGAAGAAGAGCTTTTGTTTGGACCCTGAGATTGACGTCCGAAGCTTACCTGTCCTGGCGTCCAACACGTGCACCTTCTTGTCGCGGCCTCCCGAAACTAGCGTCTTGCCGTCTTTGCTAACAGCAATCGAAAGCACGGCGTTGTCTTCAGCGCTACCCAGGTATACTGCGTTGTTGCCGCGAGGAGCCAGGTTCCACAACTTGGCAGACCCGTCGGTAGAGGTGGAGACGATCATACCTCCGCTCGAAAACTTGACCTGGTTCACCTGGTCCTCGTGGGCCTTGATCACCCTGAGCTCTGCCCCCGTCTCGACGTCCCAAACCCTTACAGTAGGGTCCCTGGCGCCACCAGAGGCGAGGTAATTTCCGCAAGGCGACTCTGAGAGGCAAAGGACGCCGTCTGTGTGACCCACGAGCGTCCTCTTCAGATTCCACTCGAGAGGATTGTCAAAGGAAGTGTCCCAGATCTTGATGATGTGGTCCCACGAGCCTGAGAAAAGCTTGCAGCCGTCCCTCGAAAATGATAGGCAATTGATCGCGCCCTCCTTGGGATCCCCAATTTGGGCCACTTTATTGTACGGCGGCACCAGAAGGTGCACATGTATGAGCGAATTACTGTTGAAGCACATGTAGTTCACCCTCCCAGAGTCTGCGACGAGCAAAGCATTTCGGTAGCATTAGAGACACCTCACGCGGCAGAGACGGCTGGATACATTTACCTCTAGAGTGAGGAGTCATTGCGCAGGTTCCTGTAGAGGGAGCTTTCACATCCAGGTCTTTCACCTTCACCGGCTTCCCCACCTTCGGCAAGCTCCAGATCGAGGCCTGGGCATTCTCATTATTAGGATAAATAGAAACGAGGGTCTCGCTGTCCTTGCTCAAGGCAAGAGAACTTATCCTCATGCTTGCTCCTTGCTCGAAGTCCCCGAATTCCCACACTAAGGATCCTTTTTGCAAGTCAATCTTGACGATCTTCCCTTTGCTGCGATGAGCGGAGCGAGGGGTTTGTGTTTTAGGCATTAGAATCGGCGGCGGAGTTGGCTGCGGCAACATAACCACGCGCAAGAATTGGCATGCGGTGTGCGCATGGTATCCCGTAAATTAGCCGTCTCAGCTCGTCGCTTCGTTCCTCGCATTCTCTCACCTGGATCCAAGGTACACCACCGACTTCCCCTTGTCAGGGTCGAACGCGAGAGCAGTTACCCCGCCTCCAAGCTCGTCTATGCCGGCGACCTTTTTGGTCAAGCCGTCTTGTCCATCTAGCATATCTCGCGCAAAGAGCCCATTGTGGGATCCAGCAACGATGAATCGGCCGTCGTAAGAGACGCCCCCGGACCATATAGCACTGGCTTTCCCTGTCTTGAGGTTTACCTCGGACTTGTACAAAATCTGCTCGAAGTAAATAGCATCCCAATCGACGGTCTGGGCTGTAGAAATCCTTCGGCCTATCACGTGTTTGGTGCTGTTGAGGGGATTGCGGACAGAGGAGGAGAGGCTCATCTGTAACTCGGACATGGTTGCAGGAAAATGGTTTTTACGTTGTACGTTCAACGATTTTTTGTATAAGATTGTGTGGGAGAGGGGCAAGAAGGGGGAGATATAGTGATATATATGTTTTTAATTAGTAAAGAGAGCCTTATGTTATTGGTTAGGAAATTCCGAGCAGGTCCTCCTCCCATAACCCTGGGATATTATTTTTACTAGAAGAAAAATCGAAATATAAAACCTCCAACAAACTACACCCTCCGTACTCCATCGCGGACTCCTGGGTGCACTCGTCCGCATGCCTACATAAATAAACTAAATCAAATCAATTTTTTTAACAGTTACCTCCCCCAATTTACGCCCTCCCCATAAAATGATGTATCAAAATCCCCGCACTAACGCTAACATTCAAACTATCAACATCCTCCCCCCCTCCATCCACACTAACAACCCCATCACAACACCTCTTAACCACACTCCTAACCCCATCCCCTTCACTCCCCAAAACCAAAACCGTCGGAACATCCCATTCCCACTCCTTTACGCTCCTCTCGTCATACTCCCCTCCACTTTTCTTCGCGTCAGCGATTAAAATCCTCCATCCCTTCTCCTTAGCATCCATCAAACAATGAACCATATTATTACAAACCTTCAAATCAACTAACTCCATAGCTCCAGCGCTCGTCGAACTAACAACAGGACTCAAAGGAGCCGAATTCTTCAAACACGTTAATATCGATATATCCTTGGATAAAAACGACGAAGTTCGGATTATAGAACCTAAATTAACTGGATCTAAAACGGAATCTAATGCTAACCATAATTTAGGTGACGTTGGATCCTTAGGTTCGTTGAATATATCAGAAGGTTGGGTGGGAGGTACGGTTAATTCAGGACAACGTAAGACGAAACCTTGGTGGGGACGGTTAGAGGATAAGGAGTTTAGGGTGCCTTTGTCGAGGTAGGATATGGGGATGTTGTTGTTTGAGGCGTGGGTTAGGAGGGAGGATTTTAACTTTTCTTTGGGGTCGGTGCGGCCGGAGGTCTGGAAGGTCTTTTCTTGGACGAAGAGGATGGTGGATGGTTTGACTTTGTCGGATTCGTATTCTTCGAGGGAGGCGAGGTCGAGGGTGGGGGGGGTGGAGAAGCGGCGGCCGGACTTCAGGGCGTTCAGGACGGGGGAGAGGCCGAAGAGGTGCTCGAAGCCGAGGGATTCGAGGTGGCGGAGGTTGATGCGGGGGCCCTCTTTTTCCTTGGGGGTGAAGTTGCGATCGCGGTCGCCGTTGTTGTTGTTGTTATTGTTGCGAGGAGGACCTCGGCGGTCGCCACTGTTGTTCCGGGGAGGGCCGCGGCGGTCGCCGCCGTTGTTCCGGGGAGGGCCTCGGCGGTCGTTGTAGCTGTTGCGGCCTGACCTATTGTCACTGTCAGGTTCCCTGGAGCGGTACCTCCTGCCTTCATCATCCGAGCTGCGTCTAGGTGCTGAGGATGAGGAGGAGGAGGAGGATGACGGGGTTGACTTCCTCGGCCGACTGAAGGAGAACTCGTCCGACTCGGTCGAGGACGGCGGTTGCCTAGGAACGGCGGCTGAGGCATCGTCATCGTCGTCTTTCTGTGGGGCAGGGGGTTGGGCGAAGCTGAGGTTAGTGGGCATGGCTTAAATGAGTTTCATTTTAGACGTTACGTCTAAAAGTGTTACTGTGCGGTGTGGTTACTGTGCTGTATAATAGGTTTTAATGGTTTTCAGTGACTAATACGTCGTTTTTTGTGAAATTCTTGGACACTTACCTCGCCCCATCTCAAGGCAATCGTCGATGTTTTGATGGATCTCCTTGTTATTCTTCTCCTGTTGTTTCTTATTCCTCTTGAAACAGCGTTTGGAGCGAAACTTGACGTTCTTATCACGCTCAACATCACGAGCAGGCAGATGAGGCGCATGAGCTGGTTGAAAGAAATGCTGTGAAAGATTACTTTTCAGAAATTTGGCACATTTTTAATAAACTAGCTTTCACTCGACTCCTTCACTCGACTCCTTCACTCGACTCCAACTGACCGTACTGCAGCTGCCACCACCACAATATCTTCACACTTGTACCAATAGTCCACAGCTGTGTTGTGGTGGCGTAGCTTACGGTGTCAGTCAGTAATAAATCAGCTTTATCATTCATCCCGGGGGGCCCTCTCTGAATCCCGTTCTCCTCTCCCACCTTAATTAGTGCTTAATTAGTGCTAGTAGCAGTTAGTGCTAGTAGCGACGTCTACTCTGAGACGAATATTCAAATGGACGACAGCCAAAACTCAACCGAACACGGTCTCCTACCTCCCGGTTTCCGTTCATCTTCTCCCTCCTCAAAACGCAAGTCCCCCCTCCGCTCCCGCCGTTCAATCTTCCACTCAACAGCTTCCCCCCACCACGCTCCTAACGTCGCTCCTCCCTCCGTCGAGTCCCACAACTACGAGCCCGACGAATCAGAAGTATGGCGCGCCGCCAACCACCGCATGAACAACCTGAACCGCGGCCAATGGTGGACAACAGGTAAACGTCGTTCCATCCGCCGTTGGATGTTGACCATAATCGTAGGCGTCCTTCAAGGTCTTATAGCTTACTTCTGCAACATGCTATCCCGGAAGCTCTCAACGACGAAGTGGACGTACGTCTACGCTGCCCTCCAGGACGAGGTGAAGGGAGAAGCTTGGTCCGGTAAGGCGTATTTCCTCTTCCTCCTCTACCAGACATTCTACGTTTCCATAGCTAGCTTTATGGTGTACCTTGAACCCGTATCTGCGGGTTCGGGTATACCCGAGGTGAAGTGCTTCCTCAACGGGATAGCCCTCCCGAGGATCGTTAGGATAAAGACGCTTTTCTGTAAGGTTTTGGGGGTCACGTTCTCGGTCGCTGCGGGGTTGCCGGTGGGGAAGGAAGGTGAGGATAAGGGAATAAGAAACCATATAAGATTTAGGAACGCAGACGGTGCAAGGCGCAAGTGGATTTAATACGTATCTGACCCTCGTCGCTTCGCTCCTCGTTCGCTCCCCAGGCCCAATGGTGCACAGCGGAGCTGTAGTCGCCTCCGCCATCTCCCAAGGCAAGACCCAAGTCTGCGGCGTCGACACCTCCTTCACCAAGATCGACGCCTTCCGCAACGACAAGGAGAAGCGCGACTTCGTCGCCTGCGGGGCGGCGGCCGGGGTGTGCTCGGCGTTCTCGGCGCCGATAGGGGGGGTGCTGTTCGCGTTGGAGGAGGGGGCGAGCTACTGGAGTACGAAGTTGACTTGGAGGGTTTTCTTCTGCAGTATGATGACGCTCTTGACACTTTATAGCGTGAAGAATTTGGACACCTGGTGGGGGCAGGCTAGCACCGAGAAGCTCTTCAGCTTCGGGGAGTTCGCGAGCCTGAGCGACGGGGAGGTCAACTTCTCCATCTGGGAGCTCTTCCTGTTCTCGGTCATCGGGTGCTTGGGGGGGTTGATCGGGGCGTGCTTCAACGCGACGAACGAGCATATCACGATATGGCGCATGAAGCACGTCAACCACTCGAAGCTCCGACGCGTCTCGGAGGTCATGGCCGTGAGGTGAGAGGAAAAAACGCCGGTCGAATTTATTAATGCCCCCCCCCGCCGCGTTTCTTCTAACGCTCGCCCGCTTCGCTACTCAAAACCTGCAGCTTCCTCGTCACGACGGTGTCGTTTCTCATGCCGACCATATGGGGACGCTGCACTGAGCTGCCCGTGGACGTCGAGGACTGGTCGGACCAGGAGAAGGAGCTCGTTGACGCGCTCGTGCCGTTCAAGTGTCAGGCCGGGAAGGAGTACAACGAGGTCGCGAGCCTAATCTTCACTGACGCCGACGACGCCATCAAGCAGCTGTTCCACTTCAGGGAGGCGGGGGAGGACGACGCGAGCACCTTCTCTTCGGCCGCGTTGTTCCTCTTCTTCATGCCGTACATTAGCCTGGCGACCCTCGTCTACGGCATCGCCGTCCCCTCCGGACTTTTCGTCCCCTCCCTCCTCTCCGGCGCCGCCTTCGGCCGCCTCTGCGGCCACCTCCTCCACAAGCTCGACCACACCCAGGGCACCTTCGCCGACTCGGGATCTTACGCCCTCATGGGGGCCGCCGCGGTCCTGGGAGGAATGGCCAGGATGACAATCTCACTTACCGTGATCCTTCTCGAGGTAAGAGGGATTATGTTATCAGCCTCTCACTACTCATCTCTCCTTTATATTCTAACTCGTCACTACTTTCTTCCTTGCAGGCGACGGGCGATATGCAGTACGTCCTCCCTCTGATGCTGACGCTCATGTGCGCCCGCTTCACCGGCAACGTCTTCAACGAAGGCCTGTACGACATCCACATTCACCTCAAGAGGATACCGTTCCTGGAGCAGGACGCCCCGGAGATATGCGAGCACCACGAGATTGTCGCCAACCAGGTCATGAGCTCGGACGTCAAGTGCATCAGGCCCGTGGAGAGGGTCGGAGTCATCCACGACCTGCTGTCGTCGTACGGGCACAGCAACTTTCCCATCATCGACGAGCACGGCACCCTGTACGGTACGGCGTCGCGCAACATGCTGTGCACCCTCCTCAAGCACAGGGCGTTCAGCAAGTCCTCGGACAACAACATGAACCCCCTAGGTCCCAGGAGGGTCTCCCCCCTCCTCACGTTCTCCGAAATTGAGTCCGTCTACCCTCGCTACCCGACGATAGCGGACTGCAAGCTCGCGCCCGAGGACAGGTCCTGCTTCGTCGACCTGAGGCCCTATGCCAACACCGCCGCCTACACCATCAATGAGACGGCGAGCTGCCAGAGAACTTACAGGCTCTTCAGGACCATGGGCCTGCGCTTTCTCAGCGTCTGCAACCACGAGAACAAGATCGTCGGAGTCATTACGAGGAAGGACCTGCTGCCGGAGGCTCTGCTCGAGAGCCTGATCCGGGTGAGGAGGCCGGGGAGAGAGCTAGGGGGCGGGGACGACGAGTTGGGGGACAGCGGAGAGTCAAGTGGAGCGATAGCGCTCGGAACAAGACTCTAAAAATAACAAAAATAACGTATCTTTTAAGATTTCAAAATTCTTTCTCCCTTTTCACCTCCCCTTGTTGTTGTTAACCCTAACCCTACTACAGTAATCATCAGACGGACCCTGCCCCGGCCCCGCTCAGCTCCAAGTTCCCTTCCGGCTGCTTGAGCGTCCTCTTGGCCCTCCTCCTCGCCAGGGCCCCCACTCCGACGAGGCACGCCAAGCCGACGCCGCCAGACACGGCGATGGATCCCGTGTGGATGGTCGGCTTCACGAGGGCTTTGCCGCCGTCCACCCAGCCCCCCTCGGGCTCTACCCACTCCAGGCCATCGAGGACGATCTCGTCGCCGCCCTTCCTCGTCGTGCCCTCCCATTGGTTGCCACCTGGCACCCACTGGCCCAAGTCCTTGTCATAGGGGAAGCACTTCTGGTCGCTCTGCATAGAGTACGGGAGCCAGCAGGTGCCTGCGCCCATGCCCTCGTTCTTGCACCACTCCATAGGGGCGAAGTTGTTACTTAGACCCAATGCCTTTTGCCTGCAGCTATCAGGGCTGCGGACGTCGAAGACGAGGTCGCCCGGCCTCTCGGAGCACTCGTTGATGATTGCCCACCCCGTAACATCGCAGGCGCCGCCGAACGACGCCCTACAGCATTTCGTGTTCCAAGAGGCGACCAGGTCGGCGTTGCCCTCAGAGCAGCTCGGCGCCGGACCGGGTTGCGTTCCGCCGTCGCCCGGGTTCGTCGGGTCGCTGGTGCACGCGCCTCTAACCGTGTAGCGAGCGCCCACAGATATGGCCCTGTTCGTGTCTACTGAGCCCGTGAACTCACACGTGATGGTGTCAGAGAAGCAACCGCAGTCCTCCTTAGTCCTGAAGCCAGGGGGACAGGCGTCGCCCTTGTTCCTGGGTGGAGAGAGGGGAAGAGTAGGTTAGGTTAGGATAATCGTTGGGTAGGGAGAGGGAATCAGGAAGGAATAGGATGGATGGGTATTAGTGCGGCAAACAGGAGAGATGAAACGGCAGACTTACCAACCAGACTTGTACGAGCAACTGCACCAATTCCCCATGACGAGTGATGTGGTCAAAGCAGAAAAAGGCCGAAATCCACAGCAGATTCCAGAACACAAGATCTTAGCTTGACAAGAGTTGACAAGTCAGAAGAAGATATGGATAACGCGTGATTGTCGCTTTAAACTGGACAGTAATTTTCCACTCCAATAAAAACAAACAATAGGCACGCGCACGTGTGGCTGACTGGGCAGAGAGGTGACATTGGTTTCTTTGCAGCAAATGCAGGGGGATTTATTCCAACATATACAGACAGGGTCTGCATAGTGACGGCTAAAAAAAATGTCCAGATCCAGCTGATCACATCCTGAGCCAGTTCTCCGACAGAAATTATAGTATACAAGATCTATCTTGAGATTTTCTCCGCCTCCTCTTTCTACAACCCCCCCCTCCTCCCGATCTCCCTCACCTCGTGCCACAAAACTTCCCCCACGTTCGGCGCATCCAGGATAGCGCTGAACGAAGATATCAGCCTGCCCACCGAGATCCGGGTCAGCAAGGACAACTACCCGAATGGCTTCGATGTGGAGATCGGGGGCGGCAGGGGCTCTACGTGCAGAAGAAGAAGGGTTGGGACTCCACTAATCACAACCGCAATCGCGATGTACGGGTGATGGTAATGGCGGAGAAGATGATATTTTTTGTTTTGACAAATTCTACATATATTTTACAGTACAGTCGCTCTTCTCAAAGTCGGCGAACTGCTGCTGTGGGATAAGGGAGAGCTAATCTTATCGCCCTTTCCCCCTTCTGCCTCCCCACTCTTTTTCGAACTATTCAATCTAATACCGAGGTGCCAAATCGACCCCGCGAAGTACTCGGCCACGGTCGTTCCTTCTTCTTCTTTGCCTTCATTCTGAAGCTTTTCGAAGGCCTTCAACTTCTCTAGTAGCTTCTCCATCGTGTGAGCACCTGCAAAGATGCCGATGCTGTGACAGAACTCGTTTAATTCCTCTTGGCTGTCCAGATTAAAATTCTCGTTGCCAAATCTTTCCCTCCACTTGTCCTCCAACCGGTGCTCCATCTCGTGCTGTGACGAGCGAAGCGACGAGTTAGTTTAAAGCGGTAGAAAGCCGACGACACATTCCTCTCTCCTGTCTCACCTCCTTCTTGAGCCTCCTGGTCCTCGCCTTGAGGTACTGCTGAAAGTTTCGTAACGACCGGTTCTGCTTCCAGGTCAACCCAGCCAAGAAGGTCTCCTGCTTCCAGTATATTATCATTTCCTCTATGATCTCGTCAGCGTCTACCATATCGATTCCCTTGACGACGTTTGCAGTCATGCCGTCGACCTTCTGCTGGAGCTTGATAAATTTGAACCCGTCCTTCTTTTGGAAGTGGGGGAAGATATTTTCCATCCTCTCGATGAACTTGTCCTTCTCAATGTCGCTCCTACCCTTGGCAGCCAAAATAGCGTTGCAGTGCTTGGGGTCGAAGAAAGTGTGCTCAAGGATTCTCTTGAAGAAGAAGTCGACGTACTCGGGGTCGTACGCTTTGGCTTCCTGTGCCCACACGGTGGGCAACCCGTAAAGGCTAGCGAAGACCTTCAAACGGGGCAGCTTGAGAGCTTTCTTCGTCTGAAGACAGGCGGCAAATGCCCTGAACTGCTTCATCGCGACGTTCTTAAGGCCGTACTTTCTAACCAAGGAGTTCTTGGTGAACGTGACCATGTTCAGGTGCTTGCCGATGGTGTCCGGGCCGGGGTTTTGAAGCATGGTCAGGTACTGCTCGTAAATACTGGGAACGAGCGTCATCGCGTTCTCGATGGACATTGGCTTCTCCTTTTTACCGCCCAGGACCGACTTGAGTGAGGCCTGCGAAGAGTTCTTCGGCGTATCCGGCTCCTTAGGGGCTGCCGGTGCTGCAGCACCTTCAAACGTTGTCGCCATGTCGCTGATGCTCACGGGGTCTGTCTGGCAGCCGACGCTCGTCAGGTCAACGTGACAGCGTCTCCTCTCGCACTGCATGATGATCCTACCAGACGCCTCTGTTATTTCCTTGATGATCTTTAAGCTCTTGTGTTTGTGGCTGTTTGGCGACAAATTGCCACCGTTACCCATAGTCTTAACCATGATCGTTTTCCTACCAAGGCTCTTGAACTTGTTCAGGGGAGTCGGAGACTTGGTGCCATCGCTAGAACCAGAGGTGTTGCTCATGGCCGGCGAATTGGCTTGCTGCATCCGCTCCTTGAGCTTCTCGTAGCTCGAGTCCGCATCCTCGGCAATTGCGTTCATTCCAGACACCCTCATTGCCATCATGGACCGCATGGACCCCCTCGGATCGTGGACTTCCTCCATCTCCAGATCGCTAACAACTTCTTCTTCTTGGTCGCTCTCACTGTCATAGAAGTACCCGTGCTCCCGAAACCTCTTGTACCGCTCCTTCCATGTCTTGAACCAAACGCTGAGCTGCACCCTGGACTTGAGTCTCTTGGCCTTCTTCGCCCGCCCCCTCACGTAGGCAGCCCAGACCTTGAAGATCATATCCCTTATCGCCCTCCTCGCATCGTTGAACATGGTCTTCACGCCGACGCTGCACTTGACCAGCGCCTTCCTCAAGTCAATTCCGTCATTGTACACCTGCAGCTGCGACGAGCGAAGCGAGTCGCATGAAGATTGACCGTAACGAGTTAGAATTGTATGGCGGTGATTCTGGCGTTAACATCTAGTCTGAAGCCCCTAGCGTAGCCGGAGACGGAAGCAGAATTAACGCATTCCCGGCTCGTCGATTTGCTCCTCGTAGTTTCTCACCTCATCTATAAGCTCGTCCCTGTGAACCTTGCAGTTCTTTAGGCTATCGAAGTACGGGCTGCACCTGTAGAGCACCCTGGCGTCCACATGCTGGCCGCCATCAATGACCGCGCCATAATCCTCGTATATGCACCTCAGCAATTCAGAAGTCAAAGTGTCCATGACCCCCTTGTACCTTCCGAACATGGTTCCTATTTTCCTTAGCAAATCGCAGCAGAGGGCGGCGCGGATGGCGCTGCGACGAGCGTATGGAGTCGCATGAAGGTGGACGTTAGCTATTTGGAAATGGCGCAGCGATGATAGTGGCATCGACATCCAGTCTGGAGGAACTACAAGCGCAGCCGATTAAGAAACGAAACCGTAAGCGAAACTCACCTCGGACCCCTCTCGCTCTCCCAGGCGGGCTTGCCCCAGGCCACCAGCTCCTCGGTGGCGGCCAGGGCCTCCTTCAGCCTGACCTCGGCAAAGACGGAAATGCTGTCGTAAGAGGACTGCTCGAGGTCGAAGGATTTCACCCATGAATCGAGAATGTTGTTGGCCTGTGTGTTGTGCACGGATATTTTGTCGGCCGGATTGTTGTCAGGCTATGTGCGAGTGGGTGTGTGTGTTAGTGGTAGGTGGAGGCGAGAGAAGGATATGAGGGGTATTTGAACTCACCTCATGCTCATGCTCATGCTCACGCTCGTAAAAATTGAGGCCACCTTCATCCTCCCAAAGCTTCTTCATGTACCCCATTACTTCCGGCGTTTGCACTTCAGACCTCCTCAACTTGAATTCGCTCTTCTTATTCTTCGCCAAATTCTTAGCTTTGGACTGTAGAAAGGTTTTGAAGGTTAGATGTGAATTACATTGTTAGGGCCATTAGGGCTATTCTATTCTCTCTCACTCACCACTGATCGCATTCGCTCATCCATGGGAACACGGGCAGAGACATCCTTCGCATCGGGCACAGGCTGATTCGACGAAACCAGCGACTCCATGGGATTCAAGCGAATCGGCGCGCGGCGCTTCTTGAAAGCGACGACCTTATCTATAGCCGATTTAAGGGAAGCCTGTTGGGCGAGAGATGTTCCGAAGATTTGAGCGGGACGGTGCGCGTGCAGATTACGCTTCTTCTTGTCCTTGTCCTTGTCCCTCTCTGTTTTCTGGGCCTGGACTCTCCCGAGGCCCTCGGCGTGGCTCGCCACTGAGTTCTGCAAATAATTGATAGTCGACCTTTTCGACCGAACTCCGTGTACAGAGTTCATTTTGTCGGATTGCGAGTGCGAGTGGAAGTGATGCTTCTTCTTCTTGGGGGACAGCGGGTCGTCTGGAGGCGGGGAGGAGCTAGCATGCGACCCGAAGATTGACGAGGCGCCTCCGTGCTCGTGCCACATTGTTCTTGTCTTGTGTCTTGTGTCGGGGGCTGTTGGTGATGATCTTGAGGAGGAAGGAAAGAGGGGAGGAAAGGAGGGGAGGAAAGGAGGGGAGAGGTGCAGCAGCTCAAGATATAAGTACGAAACGGGCCGGGCGGTCTTACAGGGGTCAGCGCAATGATTTGAGAGCTTAACCGCTTTCTCTTGGAAAGGTTAAAATTTCTTCAGCGAGCCGACGAGAGTCAACGGGGGTTAAGCAGCACTGGCAATGCGAACAGTTGGAAGAGGGGGACCCAAGGGAGCAATGAATTTGGCCGCGTTCAGGTGAGGTGGGGATGGTTTGGCTGGTGAAAGTGGCATGGCTCCTGGAAGCAGCACAGGAGGAGGAGAAGCTTTGAACGATGCAGCTAAAGTTCATAATCGTTGCACTACTACTGCCCTATTGCTCTTCTCTTCGGTTTCTGGGCTTGGTACGCTACAATGGATCAGCTTTTCGAGGAGTGCAAAGAAACTTTGCAGCCGATGGATCTGAACTACGAACCATCATCGGAACTTTCGCGGAATCAGTGAGCGCGGAGGTCGAGGCGGCGAAGAATTTTAGAGCGGCGAGTCGGACGGATGCTGGGGTATCGGCAACCGGCCAGGCGATCACGTTTGATGTCCCTGAAGGGACGAACAGGTTGACATCTGAAGCAGTGAATGCAGTACTCCCTTCCGACCTTCAGGTTACATCGCTCAAGGTCGTCGCTGAAGATTTCAACGTCGTCAAATGCCGTTGGAAGCGCTACCGATATCGTCTGAGAGAAGATCCGGGGGCAGGGGAGGTGGAAGGGGAGGATGCGTCAATGATGCGGAAATGTATCTCGCATGCTGCGCGTGGAAAGCGAAAAGAGGAAGAAGCGACAGATGATGGAAAGAGGAGTAGAAGGAAACGGGTGAAGTCTTTTCCGAGTTTGGACTTGGAAGCGATGAGAACAGTAGCTTCTCTCGTGGAGGGAAAGCACGATTTCGCTCGATTCCAGGCCAAGGGAGGGGACCAAAAAGGCAGCGTGCGGACAATCTACCGGTGCGAAATCGAGGAGACGGGTGGCGGGGGAGTTTTGCTGTTGATCGAGGGGGACGGATTTCTCTACAAAATGGTCAGAATACTGGCGGGGTCGATACTGTCGGTTGGGATGGGACTGAGGGAGGCCGTGGATATTAAAAGGGCTTTGGACGACGATATCGATGGAGAGGGAGGAAGTGTTGCTGTGGGGCCGACGCTTCCGCCTGAGCGTTTGGTTCTCGAGCATATAGAATATTAATACTATTTATGAATAAAATCTGATCGTCATTATTATCCATTATCATGCATGTTCACAATCTTCTGACCTACACTCGTGACGAAATGCCTCACGTCAACCTCTTGTCCACCCTTCTCACAGTAATCAATGTATTCCTTGAGCTCCTTCAAGCACTCGGTCAATTTGTCTTGGTTCTCCACGATTATCACGTTTTCCTTCGGGTTGCATTTCATCTTGTCGTTGGTGTCGTCAAAAATAATCTTCGACTTGTTGCTCCACAAGTGGTACTCGTCGAATATTCTGGCTAGAGGTTTCATGTAGACGGGCTTCTTGCCTCTATTCCAGTTGCGGTTATTCGGATCGCTGCCCTTCCTCTCGCTGGGGCATTTGCATTGCTCCTGACCGTACACGAACATGAGCTCGTCCTTCCTCTCTCCGAAGAGCATGTCGACGATTTGCCGGACGTTCTGCCCGACCGCGGAGGACCACACCCCGACGCAGAAGTCGTCGAGGAGCTTCAAGACCTCGGGTAAATTGTCGCAAGGCACTATCGGCGTGGCGGCGACGGTCCCCAGTGAGTTTGGGGTGTTCTTAGAGACTCTTATGGCCTTTTCCCTGTTGCCCATTTCCAAGTTGGCATTAGGGAGGCTTCCCACGGGAGGGGACCAATCTTCGTAGAACTCCCGAGCTGCCGCCTCGCCGTTCTGCTCCGAGTACGCCCAGAATTCATTGTAATAAGCAGTATGATCAAAGTCCTGAAGAGCGATACGACGGCAGAGTACTCCGTTCAGATCGAGGATAAGAAGCGGCTTGACCTGGTACGTCGTTCGGAAATCTGTCGTTGCCGTTGCCGCTGTCGTTGTTGTTGTTGCCGCTGTGGGTGTCGTTTCCTCCTCGTCGATCGACTCATCTAAGCTGCACTTTACACTGATCTCAGGCTCCGCATGAAGACGTGCGTCCTTTCCATTACCTTGATCTTTCCGCGGGGATAGAACCTTCCGCTTTCTAGACACAAAGGACTTGCTGGCGACAAGATCATAGCACTTCTGAAATTGCT
Organism: Triparma strigata; assembly: GCA_030267945.1. Lineage (NCBI taxonomy): Eukaryota > Bolidophyceae > Parmales > Triparmaceae > Triparma > Triparma strigata. The sequence goes on from BRXY01000084.1 coordinate 83,115, forward strand.
TCGCGTGGGCCGCTGCTTTCTTCTTGTGAACCTTTTTCTTCTTCGTTTTTGGGGGAAGGGAGGGGGATACTTCTTGTGGTTGCTCTGGGCCTTTAGCCGCCTCCATGCTTTACCAGTTGGCCAGGCAGGCTATAAGATGCCAGCAAACCAGCAATATCATCTACCAGCAGTAGAGCAGTATGAGTCAATAGAGTCAATATCCAATTGGTCCACCCTCAACAATGACGGCGTCTGAGAAGATTCTGCCGGAACCTGTACAAGAAGAGAATGCCAAATCACCAGTTGCGCCCCCCCTTGCCTCGCCAAGCACGTCTAGCAAGAGAACAACCAACATGAAAAGGCTTCTCTCACGAAGAGACAGTTTAGATGCCCTCCAAAACCAGGCTGCTCTTGCAGCACTGAAACACTACGAGGACAGTATTGCTCGAGGTGGTGGCGGAGGAGATGGCAAGAATTCAAACACAAAGCGGGTCGGCGTAGCGATTCTAGACCCCTTTATCATTGAATCGAAGGACACTCTGGGAGCGCTCCTCTTTGGATCTACTGGAGCAAAGGTGCTGTTCGGTATGATGAAGGGGCCGTCGGGCATTGTCGTCAATCTGCTACTTGTAATTGGCGCTGTGACCACTAGTTTCGCATTCACCAAGAACATCCCGTACAACTATTCGTTCGTGGGGTTCTTGATGCTCCCCTGCCTTCTTGCCGTTGCTTCAACGATGAACCTAGAAATCATGCAGCAGATTGTGTTTTGCTTCGACTCAATGCTTCTCCTAGCGTATGGCACCAGTGCTGTCGCTGCTTTGCTTTTTTCTTGTAGCGACGCAAGGGTGGTCACGCTGTGCTTCGGCTACCTTTACATGGTCATGTTGGTATTTACAGATGCTTGCCCTGAGAAGGTTAGAAGAGCAGTAGGACGGATTGGATCCATCACCCTCATTCTTTGGATATTAACATTGTTATTCGCTCTGAAGGCAAACAAAGTTGAAGACCTCTCAACCGCCGGCTTTGAGTTCGGCGGCACTGTTTACACCACAATCGACGTAACCTTCATTTCCGCTTCGAACTACTGCATTTTCTTGGCCCACCACATATATAATGCCTTCGCCCATCCCTCGAATTTCGTCGTCCTCACGTCCCGCATGAAGAGCGTAAAAGTAGAAAAAGACGACGCGATGAAGCTCACCACTGTTCAAAAAGAAGTCAAGAGAAGGGAGACCCGCAATTTCAGCGGCAGGGGCTCGCCTTCGGGCAGCAGGAGCTTCACCGAGGTGTCCTCTGAGGAGTCCTCAGGCAGAGAGCCAAATTAATAGAACGAAAAATGAACAAAAATTTAACACTTTGATTGTACAATCATCTCGCCTTCTTGCTTTTGCTCTTATTGATGGCCTTCTTCTTGTCCTTCTTCTTGATTTTGGTCGTCCTTTTCTCCTTCTGCTGCTCCTTAACTAGTTTCTTGTTGGCGGCGCGTTCCTGCCTCTTGGCCTCCTTCCGCGCTTGGAGCTGCTCGGGCGTCATGGGAATCTTGACGAAGCGAGGGCCGGAGTCGTCGCTGTCGTAGTCAGACGAGTCTCCCTCCTCTCCTCCTTCTTCGTCTGAGTCGTCGTCGTCGTTGTCGTCGTCGCCTTCATTGGTGGCGGGCTCCTCGGTTTTGTCAGCGTTGTTCTCCTCGAACACGACCTGCTTGTTCTTCCCTCCGACCCTGATGCTGACGCCGCCCTCCCCCCCCAGCTTGTCCACCACCTCCTGGTTCCCCGTGAGCATCGCCACGGCCCTGACGTAGTCCTCCTCCCTCTCCCCCTTCTCCATCCTCTGCAGCTCCGCCTCATTGACCTGGCTCAAACTGCGTGGAAGCGAGAGTTGGATGAGCCAACGTTAACAAATTCCAAGGGTCGATCAATAGGAGAGCTAACGCCAACTTCAATGCGACTCGCTTCACTCTTAAATTCCTCACCTCCTCGGTATGAACTGGCTCATGAAAACGGCCTCCGCCACATCCGCCTCGTGCGTCGCCTTCAGCCTATCCTGATCGCTCTTCCCCTCAAGCTTCTCTCTCTCGTCCTCCACCTCCTCCATAAGCCTGTCGAGTGCTAGACTCTCGCTCTCCTCCGTGTTCTCTATGATTGTGCTGGTAACGAACTCAAACAACTGACGAGTTGACATGACTTCTAACCTCCCAGCTTTCCTAAAATACTCGTTAACGTTGCATATATCCTTCCTCAAAAAATCCAAAGCGCTAGGATGATCACTCTCAACACTCTGACTAACATCAATAACGTACACCTGATCGTTATGCCACAGAGCGTTGTACTCTGAGAAGTCCCCGTGAACGAGGTTAGCTCTTTGAAACATGTGACGTAATATGAGGCAACATTGTACGTAGGCTTCTCGCATTCTCTTGGAGTTAAGGGAGGCGTCGCGGAGGCGGGGGGAAGGCCAACCGGAGGTTCCGAGGAACTCCATTACGAGGACGTGGTTTTTTAGCATTACGGGGCGAGGGCATTTTACGCCGCGCTCCCAGAGGCGCTTGTAGTTTCGGAGCTCTTTTTCGGCCCAGACTGGTTGTTAGGGTGGTTGGGGGTGTTGTTAGGATGGGAATTGAGCGAATGTCCCGCTGCACTTGTTTCTCACCTTTGACCATTTTCCTCGGGTTGGATTTACAGTATCCGTTCCTCCACCTGTGCTCCCCAGACACGTACTTATCCCTATCCTTGAAAACAAGAATACTCGTCTTGTATACCTTGATAGCGTACTCTGTCGCCGTGGCAGGGTTAGGGTCTTTGGTGGTGGTTTGGGCTGTGGTGGTAGTGGTGCCTCCGAGGGCGTAGTAGACGTTGGCCTCCTTGCCGGTGGAGAGGCAGCCATCGATTTTTGAGAGGAAACCGGTGCTGAGGAGCTTGAAGAGGATCAGCCGGGTTCGGGGGTCGAGGACCTGTTTCGAGTGTTTTTGTGTTTGTGTCAGTGGTTGTGTTTGTTGGCATTGTTCTGTCTTGTTGGCGCCCTCACCTGCTCGCTCGTCGCCCTGTCGTCCCTCCCCTGGTACTTGGTGTTACCCGTCGTCTCTATCCTCTCCATCTTGTCCACGTTGTTACCAGCCCTGTGGCTTACGTTGAGCTTTTCTTGTGATATGTGAGCCTTTGACTGGAGGGATTTGGCACCGCCTCCGTACTCGCGCTCGTTCAGGAGGGAGGAATGGAGGGAGGAATAGTCTGATGTGTCGGTGGAGTAGTCGTCGTCGGCGTAGGACTCGTCGAAGTCGAAGTCGGAGTCGGAGGGGACGACGTCCATGTCTGAAGGTGCGGAAGGTGCGGAAGGTTGCTGATGCGAAGAAGCTAGTTGTGGCCGTAATTGTGGCCCTAATTGTGGCGTTACAGGTACAGGAGTCTCCTTTGGTGTCTCCTTCAGAGTCTCCTTCGATGTACGCTCAACGTGCTTAGATCTCATCATATTCACAAAGTCATCCTCATCATCTGAAGCGTCAGCAAACTGCGACATAATGAGGCTGCTTGTCTGAGGCTGCTAATGAGCTACTTTAGCTGGACAAGAAAAGGTGAAAGGAATGGACTTGTGGCGATGATGAGAATATTACTATAACACCGCGACTAACACCGATATAACACGATATGACGGATGTAAGGAGGCAATGCAACGAACGCTGTTGATAGGTTAACGCTTATAGGTGTTCAGATGGCTCGTGATTGGAAGGTAATGGACGACAATTGTGGCCTTTTTCTTTGGCAGCTTTTCTGGTCAAATCGCTGACTCTTTGCACACTAAAATTTCAACAATCGCAACGCGACTTTCGTAAGTTTAACATAACCTTAGCAAAGTGAGCTCCATATTATGCTTAAGGTCATCTCCCGTGAGGTCTCCGCTGAGCGAGGAAAGATTAGGATTAAGATTAAGATTAAGATTAAGGTCTTCTTCCCTCAGCACCGCCATCGCTGGCCCCCTTTTCCCCCTTTTAACGCATCTAGCTGTCATGTGCCTGCCATTCCCTCACTTGTAATCTAACCCCAACCTTCATCTGCTCCGCCTTGTAGGTCACGTGGCATGGATACTATTAATGATACCGTTAACAATACTGTAGAAGAAGACCCTTCCATCACACTCCTTCAAGATTTAATAAAATTCAGCACAGTCTCCGCTACAGGCCCATCCACTGGCACATACACCTCCTGCGCCTCCTACATAAAAAACTATTTAACCTCAAACGCCTTAAACAACATAAAAACCCTCTGCTCCTCCCCTCAATCATCATGTTTCACCCTCGGTGATCCAACCTCCCCCGTAGTAGTCTTAAACTGGATAGGTTCCTCCCCAACTCTCCCCTGCATTCTCTTAAACTGTCATTATGACGTCGTCCCACCCGGCGATATAAAACAGTGGACATCCGCCCTTCCCTTCTCAGGTTTAAAGAAGGACGGTAGAATATACGGGAGAGGGGCGCAGGATATGAAATGCGTAGTTGCGCAGTATATGTCGTGTCTTACGAAATTATCTGAATCGGGGATAACGATGAAGAGGACGGTTGTTTTTACGGCGGTGCCGGATGAGGAGATTGGGGGGGCTGGGATGGCTGATTTTTTGGCGAGTGACTTTTATAAAGGGGTAGAGGGGAGGGGAGGGATTGGGTTAGCTTTGGATGAAGGTTTAGCTAGCGAGGTGAGAATGTAGAACATAAAGAACGTTAATGACGAGTGTGAACCCTAACATAACCGCCACGCAGGACGACACTTACTCCGTCTTCTACGGCGAGCGTTTACCCTGGTGGATCCAAGTAACATCCAAAGGCGCAACCGGCCACGGCAGCCGCTTCATCGAGCCCACAGCCATGGAGCAGATAATCGACGTCAGCAGAAAGGCCCTGGACTTCAGGAAACAGCAGAAGGACATCCTCCACGGATTGGACTGTCACGCTGGGTGTGATCATGCGGTTGCGGCGAAGAGGAGGAGGGAGAAGAAGACTATGGGTGACGTTACTTCTTTGAATATAACTGCGATTCACGCTGGCGTTGATAACGGCGACGGAACCTACGCTTACAACGTCATACCGCCGGAGGCTAAGGCCACTTTTGATATCAGGATAAGCCCACACGTTGACCCTGAGGATATAAGGGCTATGATAAACGGTTGGTGTCAGGAGTGTAGCAAGGGAGACGGGGAGGTTGGGGGTTTGGAGTGGGATTTTATAGGTCACGGGAATGACTTTAAGACGCACTATACTACGGAGACTGATGTTGAGGTTAACCCTTATTATAGAGCGTTTTTGGAGGGAGTTAAGTTGAGCGGGATCGAGTGTAGGCCAGAGGTCTTCCCCGCGGCTACGGACAGTAGGTTTTTGAGGAAGGTGAGAGAAGCTTGCTTGTGGACGCTATTTTTTCCCAATCGTTCGTCAGCTTGTAATTTCTAACGTTTTCACGCCCCCTCCCTCACCCCGGGCCGCAGCTCGGAATCAGAGCGCTGGGATTCTCGCCGATGAGGAACAGCGAGATTCTGCTGCACGAGTACAATGAGAACATCAAGGTGGACGTCTTCTTGGAAGGGGTGGAGGTGTATATAAAGTTGATACCGCACCTGGCGAACTGCGAAGTTTGAACGAAGTGAATTTGGTTTTTTTACTTTAACAAAATGTACAATTACAGTTTGTTGACTGTGTACTTCCTTCTAGCCTCCCTACACATCCTGACGATTTCAAAGTGCTCCTTCTCCAATCCCTTGACGACCTTATCCTCCCCCGCAGGCGTGTGAATTTCAGAGTACAGCTTGACGTTCCGTCCCTTTCTGTCATCCTTTTCCTTGCTGGATTTGACCTTCTCGTAGTATTTAAGGTGCAAGGTCACGAGGACGTTCAGCAGAGAATCGACGTCGTTCGACGTGAGTATCTTGTTCTTGTTGGTAGGAAACTCCTCGCCGAGGAGCCAACTCTGGTAGGGCCACTGTGATTCTGGTTCGTTCCACATGAACTCGTCGCCTTTCGAGTTGAAGCCTGGGTCGTTCGTCCCGCCGCCGACAGCGCAGGGAACGGACCGGTCGTCCGAAAGGATCCTATCAAGCAAACCTTTGAGCACATACAACCTGATGTAATCAGTGTACCCTCTTACGCCCTTCTCCACGTCCACGACCTTGCCCCCCTGTGCGAATCCCCCCTCCGATTCGGCGGCGCCGGACTTGATTCGAAGCAGCTCAATTCTGCGACGAGTGAGTCGAGGAGCGAAGCGACGAGTTAGAATGAAAAACACGCGTCTTAGTCAGCGAGTGATATGGATCCAGTACACCCGCCTCTTCACAACTCGGCGTATAATTTGGCAGCAAGCGACTTCACGCACGGAACGTATTCGACCGTTTCACGCCAATATTCAGTACACCCTTCTCACCTTGCGTTCCTCATCATTTCAACGATTCCGCTCCTAAAAACGTCGCCGCTAGCGTACCACTTATGGGATGTAGCCTTGCCTCGTGTTTTGAATTTTACGGAAGCACGACGGACAGTGTAAGGACTAGAGGATAATACCCAACCTGGGCGGACAAACGTGACGTTCGAATCGGAGGTTATTAGGCTGAAAGGGTACTTTATTGTGCAAGGGTTTACGACTGTGCTTGTGGCGATTATGGAATAAGGGGAGTTGGAGAGGTCTAAGGGGAATTTTATGCTAGTACTGAGACGGAAGGGTTAGAAAAAGGTGGTGGTGGTGCGAAACGGGATTGACGCAGGCTTCTTACCTCAGGCCATAGAAGACACCTTCGCCGAGCCAGGCTTCTTGGTCGGGGAGGCGGCCGGTGTGATTGCTACCGCAGTTTCCTCCGTAGCCTAGATTGGTGCGGCCGTTGGGGTTGAGGCATGAGATGTGGAGGGACTGGTGGTGCTGTGAGGAGAAGGGTCCAAGGAGGGAGCAGTGGGTCTCACAGCAGGAGAGGTGGGCGTCAGGGCCGAGGACGCAGTCAATCACGGTCGCGTGGTGGGCGATGTGGGAATGGGACATTGCGAGGGTGCGGATGATGGAGGAGGAGGAGACGGAGACGGAGGACTGGAAGATCACATCTTGTAGGGTTGACGCGGAGATGAAGCAGAAGGGTTGGAGAGTCACGTTCTTAAGAGAGGGGCAGGACTGGACGGTCGATTCGACGATGACGTTGTTGAAGAGGAGGGGCGCGTTGAGGGAGGCGCCGGGCAGAATTTGGGGTTGAGGGGTTTTGGAAGTGACCTTGGAGAAGGTCGCGTAGACGGAAGGAATGGTGTGCAGGAAGTCAGGGTTTTTAGTGTTAAAGCGCTCGAAGGACAGGTCCCTGCCGCCATCGGACTCGCTACCGAGGGTTATGGTTAAGGAGCGCGGGTGAGTTCCGAGGGGGTTGGGGTCGTCGGTTTTTGTCAGCATGCTGTTGTACTCGATTGACGAATCGACGATTATGCTCGAACTTATAAGGCCATTTGAACGGAGCTGGAGGGGCCTATTGAAGGTGGTGTCCGTCGCGATGAGAACGCTGCATTTTATATGGTCGCAGTTAACAATTTCGACGAGGTTGTGCTGTGTCGTTGTCGTCTTTGTTGAGACTAGTAATATCACATCCTCATCGAAATAGCTACGCTCTATCAGTACACCCGGAAGAGTATTTATTTCAGTATTTATACAAGAAACGGTAGGTTGCTGCTTCAATACGGCGTGCACCGAGTCGATGGAAGGACAGGCGTAGATCGAATTTATGAGTTCATGTGATATACCATGCGTAGATGTGTAGATATGAGGGAGAGTTTTCATCGCGGTGGAGGCGTGCCTTTGTGCTTATGCTGTTATCTTATTACGCTAGCTATGGTGGATTGTGGCGGGTCGGAGGGCAAATGAAGTACGCAAGAGATGGAATCGGGGACGAGGGGAGTAGCGGAGGCGCGTATGAGTCACAATATGGATCAACTTTTCGCAGCCAAATCACCACAATCTTGCTCATCAATTTGTATCGATAATTCATCACACGAACAATTCCACGCATTTTATTAAGTACAGCACGTCGATATTATATAGTACTGTCCTCAAATCAACATCAGCAACACACTGCGACGTTAGATTCAAATGAAATCATCCAAATCATCCCCTCCGACCCTTCATTCGCACTCATGTGGTTTCCCCGGCTGCTCCAAGCCGGCACCACTGAAGTGTTCACGATGCAAGGAGGTCAGGAAATGCTCGAAGGAGCACCAGAAGACGCACTGGAAGTTGCACAAGAAGCTCTGCGCGCCGCCTGGTGAGAGAATTTCATGGCCAACGACGCCAGCTCCAGTTCCCGTCGCTGCCCCTGCTTCTGCTAAGGCTGCTCCCCCTATCGTTACTCCCGTCGCCGCTCCGGGTACTTTCGCCGCTCCAGTCACCGCTGCCCCTGTGAAGAGCCTCGAGGAGGTGGATGACTCAGACAAGTGCATCATCTGCATGGACCGGGTCGTGAACATTAAATTCAAGGGCTGCAGTCACTCGATGACCTGCCGCGAGTGTACGGACGAGACGCTTAGGAGAGGTCTGCCTTGCCCGCTCTGCAGGAAGCCGATTTTGGGGTATGAAGTTGGAAAGTTCATTGACAGTATAGGAGCACACGGGCTGTGGCCGACATCGCTCAAGAACCTTACGCAGCTAGCAAGCGGGGAGGGATGTAACGAGTACTTCAAGGACCTGTTCGTGAGAAACGAGGCGTCGTATCTTAGGTGGAAGGAGGTGTTCGACGTACTGGAGCTTGTGGGGGTCGGGGCGGAGGGAGGGGGCGAGTCTCTGGAGCAACAGGTGCTCAAGATAACGGGGTCGGAGGATATGGAAAAGTTGAGGGCGCTGGCCAAGCTGTGCAGCCGGGAGTTCTTCGACGATCCGTCGCTTTTGGTGGCAGTTTCGAGGAGGATACTGGAGGTCCTGGAACTGGCAATGCCGGCGCTGGTGGAGGAGAAGAAAGTCCGAGGGAAGAAGAAGAAGGGGAAGAAGAAGGGGAAGAAGAAGAAGAAAGCCGATCAAAGGAAGCTTTAGGTTTTGGATGCTTGTTATGTGTTGGGTTAGGGTTAGGGTTAGGGTTAGGGTTAGGGTTAGGGTTAGGGTTAGGGTTAGGGT
>BRXY01000085.1:0-20016 GCA_030267945.1 Triparma strigata
CCCTAACCCTAACCCTAACCCTAACCCTAACCCTAACCCTAACCCTAACCCTAACCCTAACCCTAACCCCAAACAAGAGGAGCTGTTTGGTGAGTTCTCGCTAAGTACGGAAGCTACAGTTGTAGTTACGGATCTACTTAATGTAAAGGGGCGTGTAGCAGGCGCTTTTGGCTATGCCGCGGTAAATGACTGTGGAGAGCTCAAGGTTTTAAGTCCAACCCCTCCTCCTACCCTTTCCCTGGAATGTTCAGACAAGCGGGGGTTGCCTAAATCAGCCCGTTACCGACCATTGCAATTTCTAGGTCGCGCTCCGTATACAGCGTCCTCCCGCCACTGTACTCAAAGTGCCCTTCTTACGTAATTCAAACTCTCCAATCGATTTCTCCATCTTGGCAGACCCACAAGGTGCCTGTAGAAGATTTCACCTTTGTAAATACCCCATAACGTAGAATTACCCACATGTAGACGCAGGAGGAACACTTTCGCAAGCTCAATGTTTTGAAAAGACGACTTGCGATCGCGGTCGGTTTGTGTTGAGGCTATTTTTCACTAACTGACTTGCCTCCTCTGCTGATCGGCCGCCAAGGCTTGCTCACATACGACAATCAACAATAATCATTATTATTTAATGCACAAACTACAAATCTATTATTACCACAACCCCCTAAAAACTACATATTTAACGACCCTCGCCTCTCCATCTCCCTCACAAAATCCTCCACATCAATCTCTTTCTTCACCTCACCCCCTTCTGGCATCACTTTTGAGCTGGCTGCCTTTTGCCCAACTATCAATTCTAAAACGCTCCTTCTCCGGCCTTTCTGCTCCTCTCCCCCTCCCACCTTCAAATCTTCGCCTTCTATCTCAGCAGCCATCTTATCTCCACCGTCAACATCACCCGTTTTCTTTGCCGGCTTCATATCCTCAGGAACATTTGCTTTCCACATGTCTGTAAACCATTCTGGTTTTTCTTCCTCCCATGTTGTCCAACCTTCCTTAACCCATGCCGCCATCTTGTCTCTCACTGGTATCCAGTATGTTTTGTTTGTCCCAAATACCGACGCCTTCATCGCATCATTTCCCTCCAAAAATCTCCTCCTGTTCATCTGACCACCCGTCTCTGTGCTTAAGAATGTTTTGAGATACTGCAATTACAGCGCAAAGCTATGTAAGAAAATTATTATTCTCAACAATTGTAATCCCATTAGCTCACCTCGTTGTTCATCGGGAACAGAAAAGCTCCAAGCAAAATTACCAGGCTGGACCCCAAAATTATCACCAAGCTCCTCAGAAGTGCCAAGGTACCTTCAGAAAGATCTCCCGTCGCCAAATCCAACGCCAACACAAATGCCAGTGCAAGAAGCGGCAGGAACATGTTCAGTGAAAAATACAACCCACCAACCTGAAATTAATGAGTAGAATGGTTAGAAGAATTCAATTGCATTGAGAGCGCCATATACTTACCTCATAGGGATGGCGAAACTGAATGATGGCCGCAAAATCAACCACAAACTTTACAATAACCCTAGCGATGCCTGAAGCTGCCAAGGACAAAACACCCTCCAAGGGCATCCAATAAATGAAGTCTCGCCTCGCCACCTTGTACAACAGATAAAACGCAATGTCGCCCAGAATGTAGTAAATTGGCAACCTTGAACCAATAGAAGCCAAAATTATTATCAATGTGGCCTTAATTAGAACTTGTGTGGCTGACAATAAGATCATTGTAAAGAAAAGAAACGCTCGTTTCCTACCATCATCTGGCACGTATCCGTAAAAGTCTGGCATGATGGCCCGCGCTTTGGGGTCCGTATCAAAGTCGTAGCTGATTGTGGCGCTAATGAACCCCGTCGTTAAGAGAGATACTGCCAGCGACAAGTAAGCTGCTATTGAAGCATTCTCCCCGCTATTTATAGTGCTGATGATGGAACTCAACTGGATGATGATTCCTGGAATGCCCTCTGCAAACAGCTCGATGCATTTACTGGCCGTCATCTCCATCATCGGGTCAACCATGGTATCTTTTTCATGCTCTGCGCCCATGGCGACACGGTACGCGTCGGTTGGCGCTTTGGCCCCTGTCAATACGATCAAGCACTCCTTCAGGATTCTTAACATCCCCTTCTTCCGGTTCTGAGCTACCACGAAAATCAGCTGAAGTCCTATCGACGCCGACAAGCTGGCCAACGACGCATTCCTGAACGCAAGCTGCGCCTCGCCTCCGTCCCAAAACTGCTTCAGCACAAAGAGGTCAGTTGCCAAATCAGTCACGCTCAGCACCGCTCCTAATGCAACTCGCCACATCAACCCCCAGGCCGCCGTCTTGACGATTCCCTTGCTCAATTCGAGTATCATCGGCTGGAACCACACCTCCTTTTCCATGAGTTCCTTGACAGCTCGGTTCTGGATCCGCCACTGGTCGACTCCTGCAGCGACCAATTTCTTCGATTTTAGCGCCGGAATCAAGTTTTTGCCGATGCGGATTGCTTCCGTCTTGCTTATGCACACCATTTTGGTATTTACAGCCTTGTTCATGTTCAAATTCCCTCGTAATGCAGGAATCATCATCGCCTCGAACGGCCAAGGTAACTGCTCCTGCAACTCCTTCAGCGCCCTACTTTTCATCAGAACTTCCTTGAACCTCCCAACACGCAACTTCGACGACGATGCCTTCCACAATAAATCGTGCGCAAGCGCCATGCCGTCCCCCACCCCATACTCTGCCAGCGGCACCAGCCTCTGAAAGTAGATGGAAACTCCCGCCATCTCCTCGAGCCGGCGCTCTACAAAGGACCTTCCTGCACCACGGCTAACGCCAAGGCCAAGATTGATTTCGCATCCGTACTCTAATTTAGTTAAGCCTTCGCCCAACCTCTTGAGTCGAATTGTCACAGTCTCTTTCGCCGCTTTAGCTCCCGTCGAACCCTTAAAGATAGAACCACGTGACATGATGGATGCCTTCGTATCTTTAACTCGTGCAATGATAGTCGACCTTGCACCTTTAACTTTTTCTTCGCCAGTAGGAGTCATGAGGAGAATTATTGTGTCCTTGTCAACCTTCTGTAACGTAAGTTCACTCGAAAAGGTGCGATCACGGTGAAGAGTACCACGCTTGCTATCAAGCTGCTGGCGTCGCCTGACAACCATCTTACCAATCTCCTCGCCTTCTTCAACAGACTTGAAGCTTCGCTCTATGTCGCCGCTGATTTCCATGTTCGCTCGGCTCCCAAAGTCCCACAAGAAGGCAGAAACCTCCTCCATTGAGGCTCGAATGTTCAACCTTGTCGTCCCCCAAGAAAGGCCACCGACCACAGCCTTCACCATGCTGTCCGCCGTCCCAAAAGTCCTAGAAGGCCTCTCTGACCCTGGCCTCTCCTTGATCAGTGCCTCAAATTGCGCCAAGGCTTCTGCCCCCGCTGACTCCTCCTTGGGCTCAATCAACTGCACAATCGCGGCTCTGTGACCAGCGTCGATCTCCAAGCTCTTGTCGAATTTCTTCCTCGTGCTAATCAGCAACTTTCCCACACTTTGGACAAGTCGATTCATTATGAAGGTCGGAACGCTTCCAGCAACATCAACACGCGTCACCAGCTTCACTCTAGTTTGAGGGATTCCATCAACCTCAGGAAGTCTCTCGTACTCCCAAGTTGTGCAAGCAGACGCTGCGACTACCTTGGGATCTCGTTGATACTCCTCGTTCAGTGCATCTGTGTCATCATAACACACGAGCATCTTGTCTTCGGCCTCTTTCTTCCAAATCGCAACACTCCTCCACTCCCTGTTTTTGAAGCCGGGGACATAAAGATTGCGCTGATTCAAGTAATAGAACGAGTGGTCGTTCACCTTCTTGACGATGTTCTTTATGCCGCCCTTCTTGTGTAAGTTCTTTGTCGCTTCTCTACTCATCTTGAGCCATTCAAAGGCGGCGACTTCCTCCATTTGCCCATCCACGACGCTTTCTACAACGCCCGTAATTAGTGCATCGCCGTCTAAATGAGCCGCCTTGAAAGTCACTAGCGGGTCTCCTGACTCCAGCACTTTCAAATTAGCGCTGTCCATGATGGCCTTGACGGTTGCTTTGCTCTTCTCTATCAGAAGCTGCTCCCCCTCGCTGTAAACCTCCTCCCTCCAGCGCTCCTCCATAAAAGTCGAAAGTTCCTCCCTAACCACAGCGTCGATCCTATCGTCCTGCCTGAACTCGTCGATTGCCTCCTGGACGACTTCTAAAGATCGAGGCATCTTTTTGTTAACGACCCACGTCGGTATGACTCCGCCTGCATCTAGTTGCGTAACGAAAGTCACTCGGCACTGCTTTGCGCCACCTCGACCTGGAAGATCCTCGAAAAGCCAAAATCCACGTGTGGTGCCTCGCGTTGTCCTCAGGGCCGCGCCGTAGTCAATTTTGTTGTCAACCGACTCAGTCGCGATCAACGTCTTCCCCTCCTCCGTGCTCCAAATTTGTCGGAACACGAATTCTCGGTTGTCAAGCATGAACGGCATCTTCTTCACCGTCGCGAAGGTTCTCTCATTCTCCCTCCTCTTATTTCTCAACTCGAGCCTTGCGGGGTTTCCTTCCTCTCTACTATTGCGCATTCGATCGTTGTTGCAGTAACCCATCACCCAAGCCGCGACCTCCTCCGCAGAGCAGTCGACGACTCCTACCGCCCTCCCCGTCCCGACACTTCGCTCTCCCTCCTTAGGCGGAAAGTATTTCATCCACATCTTGACCTCCTCACTCTTCGACTCAAGCGGCTTCCACCCCTTCTTCCCCCCCTCCTCCGAGAATGCCTCACACCTCTTGAAAACTCCCACCTGGTCTTCCATCAGCGGCACCCCCCTCCGCTCTGTTATGACCTTAGCAAGAGCGGTCTCCCCCTCTCGGTCGACCTCCTTCCCGTTCCGGCGGAACTTCTCCTGCAACCCGTTGGCCCAGCCCAAGTGCTGCTTGGCCACGATATCCATCACCCTCGCCGGCATAGAGATCTTGAGGTCGAACTGCTGCACCCAAGTCCACTCGGATGTGTTCTCGGTGAGATCTCTCACAATGTATACGCCTCTGGACGTCCCCTCGAACATTTTCTCTGCCCCTTTGACTTTGTGGTGTGTCCCTTTGTACTTCTCAAGGGGAGAAATGGCGATGATGTAGGTCCTTCGCCCATCGGCCTCGACCTTCTCCTCAAAAGTAATCCACGTCTCAATCAACCTGTCCTGGAAACCGGCCGGCAGGCTTACTGAAGTAGTGTACTGCAGGCTTCGTGTCCCGTCGAGGTCATTCCAAACTTCTCGAATGGCAACATTCCTCATCGCAGCCTTCCTTGCGTAGGTGTCAAGAAACCAGAGCTCCGTGAAGAGAACAGCCGCGGCCACGTCCATCTTTGCCAAGGTCATCCCCATCCCTGCCCCGCCTTCGCCATCTCGGTAAAAAAATTTCTCAATCGAGTCGTTGATTGTCCCGGCGATCCTCTTGGCCCGAGAAGCGACGTCTTTGACCAGCTCCATAGCTTCCTCAATCATCTTTTTCTCGTCCCTTGTCAAGGGAGGAGCGTTCGGAATTCCGTTCTCTATGAAGTCCGCCTTCCTCCTTGCGTCGATGATGCTCTCCTTCTTAAATCGGTCGTAGAACATTTCGGCCAACTTGTAGAAGAGCTTGTCACCCTTGGCAGCTTCGCTGCCAGCTCCGAGCTTTTTTACGGCAGCACCCTTCCTACTACTTTCGTCAGCGACGGCAGTGCTACCGAGTGCGCTCACTGGCGACGCAACAACAGCATCCTTCATGACCTCGCCGACGTCCACCTGGGCCATGAAAGTGAACGACGTCTGCGATGAGCGAAGTGAGTCGCAAAGGATAGCGTATTAATAGCGTTAGACATTGGCGAGGATGGCAGCTACGATACCTACTAATGCGGCGATGAGCACCGAGATCTCGTGAACGCGCCTTCTGTCCTCCCAGCCTCTCACCTGCCCAAATTGGAGCGGCCGCAGGACGATGGTCCCCTCCTTGATTAGTAGCCGGAACTTCTTCGAAGCTGTTGAGTGGGGGTTCGGAAGGGAAGCCGACCCAAGCTCTGAAAAGAAAGGGCGTTATGCAGGTTAGCGACAACCACAAATCGCTAATCATTTAACCCTTACTCCCCCCTCTCACCTTCCTCCTCGATGGATTCAACTTTAACTACCACCTCTTCCTCGTCCTGCCTCTCCACACGCATGTGTAGGAGAAGGTCGCAGCATTTCATGGCCTCCATGAAGCTCCAGTAAGCGACGCCCTTCTTGACAACCTTTTGAAAGAGCATCTTGCCCACCTTCGTCTGGTCGCCAAGGAGGGCTTCGAGGAACACTTTCGGCACCACGTGGATTGTAACGTCGAAGCGGCAGTCATTGATAGTCGTGTTCTGGCTCAGCACGTTCGCCCCGACTTTCCTGACCAGGGGGTTGTCAGGGTCAAGGGGTTCCACGGAGGTAGCGGTAGCGTCGGCACGGCGGCGCCTTGCTTGGAGGGTCGCGACTGCCTCGTCTTTCGCCGTGCGCTCTGCATTGAGCTGGGCGGCCGCCTCCTGCAGCTGGAGGTTGTGCCTTGCCCGGAGATTGTCTAAAGTCTCATCTTTTTCAGCGTTAGCCCTGCGCTCCGCAACGAGTAAGGCGAGGGCTTCATCGAGTTCTTCTCGGAGGGTTTTCGCGGAGGGTTCAGTGTCGTCAGACATTGAGGGCGGGTTGAGGGAGTTTGAGGAAAAGCAGGGGAAGTTGAGGCAAGCCAGGGGGGGCGGAGGAAAGATTGGGTCTTGGGGGAGAGAGGATCGGGGCTTGAGGAAGGGCGGAGGAGTTTGAAAAACAGGGGAAGTTGAGGCGGAGAGGGGAGGGAGTTGAGTGGAGTTTGAGAGGAAGCAGGGGTTGAGGCAAGTCGGAGGAAAGAAAAGGTGTGGGGGGAGAAGAGTTGGAGACTGATTTCAGCGATGGATAATCAATAACGTGCTAGCTGTTCGTTGAAATATGTGTGTTTGGTGAAATCCTTTTGCCAGGCAAGAAAGTTGTGGGTGAACACTCCTCCAGCCCAGTGTGTACCTTTTCTTCATTTCGGCCGGAAGGGTCCGAGCATGTCTCAGTTCACGCGGCCCGCGCAGAGCTCGAGCATATCGAGGGCTCCACAGGTCGACCCCACTGTCGTACATCAAGTCCCATCATGACCTCGGCAAACTTGTACCCACAATCAGTTAAAAATTAAAATAAGCCCACTTCTTTCATCTTAAAACTTAAAAACTCTCTTCTCTTTTCCCCCCTCCCTCTCCCTCTCCCTCTCCCCACCCCCCTCTCCCCCGTCCCCTTCCTCTCTCATCCCCCCTTTCACAAATCCTTACTCATCCCAACCCCCTCAATCCTCCCCACACTCGCCACACTCCCCTTCCCCAACTCCCTCCCCTTCATCCCCTTAATAATCTCCACAACCTTCTCCTTCCCCCCATACCTCCCAAGAAACTCACTAACCTCCCCCCCCCCCTCCAAAAACATGACCTCCCTAACCGCCTTCCTCTTGGCCCCCTCCCAATCCCCCCCCTCCTTCCTCAACCTCTCAAAAACCTCCCCCCCCTCCCCTTCCCCATACCCCCCCGCAATCCCCACCCCATTCCACCCATTACTAAACAAATATTTAATAACCAACCCTTCAATCTCACTTTCACTCTCAAACCCAACAGCGACATACGCAGTATCAGTTTCACCGTATACTCTACAATCACCTGCTTTATAAACCCCCTTATATTCATTCGCGCTACCATGACCTGAAAATGATGCTTCAACTGATTTAACGAATGCATCGTGATCTTTAACACCGTTAGCACTGATAACACCTCCTTTTAAACTGTCCGTAAATCTCATCACATCTTCAGGTGTAGTGGCTTTGTAAATACTCGAGCCTAAAGGAGTCGTTTCACCGTAACACGCTGAATATATACTTTCTTGTAATGTTAATAAAGGGTTTGTTTTACTTTCGGTTGCATCCAAATGACTAGATTTTAAAGCATCGGTAACATCCCATGGTTCGTAAGTAGGCGTAACGGCTAAATAAGGTAAAAGAGTTTTATAACTCGAAGGTTCGCACGAGAAACTTTTAGAAATAGATGTTCGAGTGTGAGAAGTGAAGGTGGACGCTCCGAGATCTTCGAAAGTTCTGGAAGTTTTTAACGTAGAACCTAAAGAGGATGATTTGAAGGACATGTAACGGGAGGGGAGGCTGGAGGGGGAAGGGGTGAAAGGGGTGGTGTAGGTTACGGTTAGGGAGGAAGCGTTGGGGGAGGTTAGGATTTTTAAGCCGGAGGGGAGGGTTGTGGTGAGGGTGGGACCGTAGGTGGAGGGGGTGGGGGAGGTAAGGGGGAGGTCTGTAGGGGTGGGTACGATTGTAGAGACACACGAAGTTGAGTTATTATTAGTTATTAGTAGTTATTAGTAGTGAGTATAGTATGACTGGGATGGGAGTAGTTACGTGGCTTCGCTTGCTTGAAATGAAAGAGATTGTGCCGAGGGGGATCCTCTGTATGGATCTCTAAACCCATTCGTCGTCATGTTAACGATCATTTTTTGCTTAAAATAATATCATACGGACACTTTCGTCTAAACGTAGTGTGTTATAACTGTAACAATTGTAGTAATACGGTAATATTGTAATATTGTCGTCTAATATTGTGCCAAAAAAGGTCCCCAAAAAGGATCCATCGTAACGTAGGTTCACCGCCCGGACTTTCATTTAATAAACATTATGAACACTGCTCCTACGTTACTGTCGTCATTACTTACCGGGCATCTCCTGAGATACCGTCATAGTGCTCATGCGCCTAGAAGCGATGTTACGAATGTTACGAACGAGCATATTGATAAGAATGTTGTTAAAACTTGCCTAAACTTTAGCGGCCAAAAAGGCAAAAGGTGAAAAGGTGAAAAGGTGAAAAGAGAGGCAATGACCCTATAAATCCATACAATAATTCATAACGTCACGTTACGATAAATAGAAATAAACAAACGGTTTACTGAACTCGTATTATAACCAATTGGATTCCTAATAATAACAAAGGTACGTAAATAAAACCAAAACTTTGCCTTAAAACAATCTGCCTCCCGTCGTCGACATCGCACATTTCGTTTTAAAGGCTGAAACCTCACTGCTGATTATACTCAAGCGTTCAACTGATCGAATCATTGCATCCGTGATCTGCTTGAGTGGAGTCCTTTCGTCGTAAACGTTTTATGAACGCCTGGCCTGGGAATGATCATCTGAGATGGAGAAGGTCACCTACCGACATATCATCGGAATAAGGCCGCCCTAAATTCACCCCCCACATGATGAACAGAGTATATAATATATATATATATATATATATCACGAGCGCCGACCATGGTATAATCAATCCTCTGCTCAGTAAACCTTTACCAACCCTCCCCCCCTCCCTCCCTCCCTCCCCTCTTATCCCCTTCTCCAGCCCCCTCCTTCAAAACCACCATGAACCCCTTCTACACGGAATCAAGCAATCTCCTCCTCCTCTGTTCCCACCTCCGTTCCTCCTCCGGCCCCCCCTCCCGTGAATCTGTTTTACTAAACAAACGCGTTTTATACCTAAAAGGTGAGAAAACAAACATATCTCAACGAACCTAATCTCAATCTCCAACATTCTAACCCATCCCACAGGTGAAAAACTCTTAACCTACCTCTCCGACCGTCCTAAAAAATGGCCTAAAAAATTCCCGAAAATCGAGGATCGTCTAGAAGCTACAGAAGTCGCGAGACAACTCTTACAGCATAATCTTTTATTGAGAGCTGTTAAAAAGGAGAAAGGGATATTACAACCCGTGCAGGTACGTTCAACAAAAATCTCCAATTGCTTACACAATAACAAAAAACGTCTAACCTTAATCTTTCAAAAAAAACATCCCTCACAGTCAAAAGATTTCGAAGAAGACGGGCTATACGTCTGGGTCTACGAAGGCGATCAAACGATGTCAAACGTTTTAACAGCCGTACTTATCCTTGGATTTTTAGGTGAGACGCAATAACGTCATTTTTTCAAAGTCATTTACAAATTGTCGAAATCTACGATAATCTTTTTTATGTATATATATCTAACATTAAAAAAACTAAAAAGCATGCGTATGTTTCCCAATCTGGCCGTCCGTCTTAAAAGTCTGGGTATGGTACCTCTCCGTAACTCTCCTTTTAGGTATTATAGGTATTTGCGTCGTTAGAGGTTTAGTATTTATCGTTTTCTGGATTCTAGGAAGGTAAGAGAATCTCGTTTTGAATGTAACGTTTGTTCTTCTAACACCGTTTTTAATAAAAAACAGAGACTTCTGGATCCTCCCGAACCTCTTCGATGAATCCCTCGGGGTAGCTGAATCCTTCGTCCCTCTCTACACCTTCCAAAAGTCATCCGGTAGTTTAATTTTCCGCGCGTGCATACTATCATTAATCGCAATATCAATCCACTGGGCTATTTCACAACCTACGGAATTCGATGGTATGATATCAGCTCAACGTGATTTCTTAGACGATTTATATTCGGGGAATTTATTGAGTGACATGAGTCAACAGGGGAAAGAGGATATTGATAAACCTAGGATGAAGAGTCTTGATGATTTACTGCAGGAGTTGGATGAGAACGATGAGGAGGAGGCTGGGGAGAGTGTTATTGATCATTTGATGGAGGAGGATGAGAGGGAGGGGAAGGGGGAGGAACTTTAAGGGGGGGAGGAATAGGAGGGGGAAGGGGAGAGGGGTGGGGTGGGAGGGGAGACGGAAATAGGGAAATAGGGGGGGGAGATAACAGGTTAACAGGAGAGTTTTCACAAAAAAAAACGAATCCTTGTTTATATTTAAACTGTGTCGGCGCTTCCGAAGAAGAAGAACCTCTTTGCAGTCTTGATCTGTTTCTCAGCTTTGTGGACTTTCTTTATTAGATTCTCGCGGGTTCTCCAATGAGAGCTCACTCCGATCATACCCAAACCTCCGACGAGGTATAAATACATCCACACATACTGTTAACGTTGACGACGACAAAGTAAGTTAGATTGGTTGTGTGAATTATTCAGTTTTGGCCCTTCTACAAAAACTCACCAAACCATTCTTGGGCTCCCTAAAATCCTCCAACCCGTACATCTCACAGCACAACAACGCCCCCGCCCCCACACACGGCACAATCAACCCTCCGATTTTCTTTAAATCTACCCCGACGCCTGCCCAACAGAACAACCCCACGTAGTAAACTATCACCTCGACCTCGAGCACGTGCCCTATCTCCCCTTCTACAACGTAAACTAACAGAAGCACTGCGGTGGCTAAATTAGTGAAACCGAGTATACCTGCGACGGTAGCACAGCTCTCTACGACCTTTCGATCTTCCATTGAGAAGAGTATGTGTCCGTGTGTCCTCCATTTGTAAGAGAGGAGGTAGAAGATAATGAGGAGAGATACGGAGGTTATTATTGTGAAGCCAAAACCGAAGCCGACGTAATATGTCAAAGACATTTTTGAACGGTTTAGGTTAGGGGGATTTTACAGTAGTTGCTGAGCGGCACGTCAACGAATGATCAACTTTTAAACATTAATTTACAACTTGTAAAATGTTCTGTGAAACCCGTCAAAATTGTTTCGGATACCACCCCCCACACACCGCACAATAACACATGGTCGCTTGGCTCTTCTTCCCCAGCCTAATATCCCTGGTCCTCAATGGGTACGCTCTGATCTCTGGCGTTCTGTACACTCGCACTCCACTTGTAAACCGGCCAATCATCTACTCCCTCCTCGAGGTGCAGAGTTATGTCATCGTAGACAATGGAAGCGAGTCCCAAGCACTCGACAGCGCCTCCTACTCAGACGCCGGGGCATCTAAACTCCGCACAACTTCGATTATTTTTGTGGTTGGTGTGATACTCTCTTCGATTCTTGCCCTAACGACTATAATAATTGCGGGCGTCGTCAAGCAAGAACTGATGAAACCTTCGCACAACAGCAATCCTTCCCCCTCCCAAACCAACGAAACCACCAACGCCCCCAACGACTTGAGCAACTTGGCCGACATCCCAACCGCCGAGCCGCTCCTGATTCCTGACGTCGACTGGACGCAAGAGGTGGCGAACCAAAAAGCCCAAGAACGCAGACTAATCTCCCACTACCATCGCGGTATAATTTCCACGTCCCTCGCCGCAGCCTTCAACGCTTTCGCTGTTTTATACTACTGCAGCAACTTCCCTTACAAGTTTTTATGCGAGAATCTCTCCTCCGACAATGACGCTTGGTCGGTCGGCACCTCCGACGACGACGAAGACCGACCAGCGGATTACGACGTCGGATGCTCCTACGGCACCTCAATTGATTGCGTTACTGCGTCGACTTTCTTCATGATATTATCCTTCGTGCCATACTTTCGTAGTTTGAACTACGTTAAGGACCAGTCCAAGGACAGTTCTTACACTGAGTCATTTACTCACGTAACGTCCCGTCAGGCTTCGGCGTTTTCGTTCAGCTTGTGTTTCATTTTCGCAGTTTTAGCAGTGGCGGTATTCCCATCAGGTGTGACTCGCACCTTTTTAGCCGACACAGATTTCTGCGACGTAGACGGGTACCCTTCTGAGAACTTGGAAAGCTTCTCTAGGATTTTACCTGAAACCTGTCCCACAGGTGACGGTTACAGCTCGAAGCCTACGAGTGACGATACGAGTGTATGCGAGCTCTGCGATATGACATGCTGCTCATCTTCTCCGGTCGACTACCGCTCATACTTCGTTAATACTACGATAAGCGTCGGATGCGGAGAGCGCCTCTCGAGCCTCAACTGCGCGGCGTGCTCTCCGCTGGCGAGGGTATTCGTCGATGATTTCGACGTGAGGACAGAGGAGAAGCAGCCGGTTCATGTTTGTCAGCTTTGGTGTTCTGTGGTTTGGGAGGAGTGCGGTCACGCGGTTTTTAAAGGAGGAGAGCATGAGGGAGAAAAGGTTATGCAGGCGTACAAGGAGTATGACGATAGTGTTTGCGAGATTGAGCTTAATTTGGGTGAAGTTAGGTCGGGACTTTTCGACGACGACTGCTTCTCCGCTGCTGAAACCAAGTCCGCATCACTATTAATGTGTGTTTTGGGATTTATACTAGCAACAACGTTGTTGCTTGTAATATGAGTATGTTTCTTTTTGCAAATCAGCTTCTCTTTCTCTTCTTTCTTTTTTTTCTCTCTCCCCCCCCCCTCTCCTCTCCCCTCCCCTCCCTAGTACATGAAGTTCTTCTCTCCGCACTCCTTCTCCTTCTTTCCCTTCAACAGCGTCCCCCCCAACCTATCCCAAACAGTCAAACTCTGCCCGTAATTAATATGAAAAAGTCTGTGGTGATCGTCGTGGTACAACGAGCTGGGCTGCCAGGGGAGGGAGGACTCCATGTAGACGCCGCTGTGGTCGACGACGTTGTGGTAGTGGATGTAGAGCAAATTGACTGTTATAGCAGCTGGGTGGAGGGGTATGAAGAATAGTCCGAGGTAGACACCCGCTTGTAGGCAGAGGAATTCTACGGGGTGGAGGGCTAGGGAGGTGAAGGCTGTCGTCTGCTTCCAGGTGTGGTGGAGTTTGTGGACGTTCTTGTACATCCATGGGAAGTGGAGGATCCTGTGGACGATGTACGCCCATATGTCGATCCATAGAAAATAGAAGACGCAGCTGAGGAGAACGTAGAGGCAGGAGGGGAGGGAGGAGGGGACGCCGAAGTATATCTTGTCCCAGCCGGGGTAGAATATGTGGACGCAGGCGAGGACGGAGGAGAGGCAGGCGGCGAGGAAGAGGTTCAGGACGGCCAGGCCGACCTCGAGCCTAAAGAGGCTATGGAGAGAGCGGGCGGGCTTGTCCTGCTGGCATTGGAGCTCGGGGTGGTCCATGTAGAATTTGTCCCAGACTCGGGCGAAGGGGACGAAGGTTATGATGCTGCCGAACGCGGTGATGCCGCAAGAGCTCAGGAAGGTCTGGACGGGACCCTTCTGCAGGATGTTCTCGAGGTTGTCGAAGCCGCTGCAGATGTGGAGGATTCCGTACAAGCAGAATATTCCTTGCGGGGAACCGAAGAAAGAGAGCACTGAAAGCCAGAGCAAGCTGTGCAGGACGGAGTGGGTCGGAGTGGGCTGGTGGGCCACGTTCCTGTAGTTGGCCTCGCGAGAAGCCTTGATGAGCGACTTGTCGACGGTGACGCGGGGGGTGGGCGTCGAGGCGGTCTCTCGGATTTCCGTCCTGATGCGGTTCGCCACCACGAAGCAGCAGTAGCCGGTCGACAGAAGTCCGATGTAGAAGACGCTCATGACCGAGACGCTGAAGAGATTGGTGCCAGCTATGAGCGCCTCGAGGCTGCGACAACGAGTAACGAGTAACGAATTAGTTTTTGGTTGGCGAGGAGCGAAGGTAACCGACACCTCTCCGCTTCTCCACCTCTCCACCTCTCCACCTCTCACCTGTAGAAGACATCGCCAAAGTTACCCGCCATGGCTCCAAACAAAGCCTTCCACATCCAGCCGACGACCTCGTACACGCCCTCGATGGGAAATACCAAAAGTGCAAGCAGGGAAATGAGGGCCACAGGTAACACGAGGGAGCGGTTGAAAAACTCCAGCACGCAGTCGGCGTTCCAGCTGAATGAGCCCTGCGCTCCCCTCGTGAAAATGAGGCCGAAGATAATCGCAGCAGTGTGGGAAATGGTGACGAGGCCAGAAAAGCCATGGGTGAACTCGTCCTCTCCGAGCCTCCCTCCGTTCTCCGCCTTCATCATCGGCCCGACAAGCTGAAACCACAGGGGGAAGACGAGGAAGTGGAAGGCGCACCAAGAAACTCCGAGCAGCGTAACCAAACTGTAAAAGTTGTCCTGCAAGTACTTGGGGAATATCCCGACGTGCTTCACGTCGGTGGACCTCACGAAGAAGCCCGCGAGCAGCCATATGACGTAGCTGCAACTCGAGAACAAGCTGAAGAAGACGCTAGAGTTGGGGAGATCATAAAAGAAGAGGCTCGCCTGCTGGTAGATGAGTCCCTGCTTCGACTCGAACGAGTCCCTGAAGAAGGCCTGTAGGCCCGTGAACGTGAGCATGATCAGAAACGCGGTCAAGGGTACGCGAAACCTAGTCTTCAAATTGTCGCCGAAGGAGAAGATGACTTGCCCGAAAACGAGAGCGACGCTGTGGGTCACGGCGGCAATCACTGCATACTCCTTGCTCAGGTCTTCACTCCTCGGCTTGATTTGGAACTTGCCAAGCAAGGAGGAGTCGGTGATTTGACTCCAGGTGGAGTCGACACCTTGCGAGAACCAAACAAACGCGACGAGGAAAAGGGCCACGAGTTGAGGCACGGTGAGGAGTGTCGTTGTGGCAGCACTCTTCAGGGTGGAAGGAGAAGAAGAAGGAGAAGTTGGCGTAACACGAAACATGACGTCCATCGTAAATTGGGCGGAAGTTCGTGGCAGATAGCTGAAGAGGGGGAGCGGGGTAAACAAAATTTGGGTATTGTGACGACGACGGAAGTTGGTTTTAAGGGTTAGCGACGTGGAAGATGGTCAAAACTTCCAATTAACCCCGGTTTGAAGGGAGTATTTTTGGTATGTATAAAAATGACTTTGAACTGTGCGCAGCTAATTATATGTTTACCTTCCCCAAACAAATCATTGAATTCGAGCAAAAAAACAAAAACTATCAACTCCCAAGGGGTCATCAACAAGTCGTCTCCCCGCAACATGAATCAGCTCCTATTTATCCTACTGATAACCCTGTTCGCCCCGCAAGTTTTGCCTTATTCCTACTCGGGAAAACTAACCTCAGACTCCTTCTTAATAGGAGAGCCCGAGCAAGTGGCTTTGTCCCTTGGCTCCTCTCCCGAATCTTGTGTTGTGTCGTGGGTGGCGACGGCTGTTCCCAACCCTGCTGTAATATTCTATGAATCAACTTCCTCAGACTCCGACACGGGCTCGGCGTACTACGCTGAGGTGTTCGTTGAAGGTGGAGATTCTTCTATTGGGTATGCGTCCCTGTTCACTGAGAATAGATGCGGCACGACCCGCCTAATGTCTTCCGTTTACATCGAGAATTGTTCTCAACTACCGGCAGGGTACAAGGTCAGAAATCTCCAGACGACCGAGGGCAGCGGAGCGGATAAGTTCCCCGTGAACGATTTCTCTGATCTATTCTGCGGGCGAATCCCGGGCACTCCTACCAGCACAACGTCGAGCAGCATCGCACTGGTTGCCGACATGAGCGACTACATGTATTCTCCCGGCGAGTACGTGTCTTCCATCCCAGCGATGACGGAGGCCGCTCTCAATGGCGAAATCGACTTGGTAATTCATGGAGGCGACATTGCTTACGACATTGACGACGACTGTGGGCGGCGGGGCGACGAGTTCATGAGGACTATTCAGCCACTGTCTACCACTGTCCCTTACATCTTCGGGGTCGGAGACCACGAGGGGGGCAGAAAAGACCTGAGCTTGGACTGTCACGCTCAGCTTGGCTACGATTACGAAGGCTTCAGGATGAGGGTAGGAGAGGCTACGAACGCTGGTCAAATGATCATGGCGCACGCTAGCGGCTCCCCGACGTCGTTTTACTTCAGGTGAGATGCTGCGAGGAGCGAAACGACTAGTATAGAAGGCGAATGTACTGGATATCGACGTACAACCGCCGATACGTTCCGTACTGCTGCCAACTCCTTTACCGTTTCTAACGTCTTGGACTTTCCCATCCTTTGCTCCTCGCTTCGCGTCGTCCTTAGCTTCGATGTGGGTCTCGTTCACTTCGTCGTGATAAATACCAACGCTTGGATCCACGCTTGCCATTACTGGATGCTTCCTCCTCAGATGATGTGGTTGTCCGCCGACCTCGCTGCTGTGAAAAAATCAAGAACTCCATGGACGGTTCTTATTGCTCATCGAGCGATCTACTGCGTTAAAAATGATGACAGCGAGTGCAACACTGAAAGCGAAGCGATGCGTTACGGTTTACCTGAACTCGCGTACAAGAAAAATATAAACATAGGGGACTGGAACGGGGAGGTCAAGGGGCAGAACAACGTCTTCGGGATTGAGGAGGTCCTGGAGAAGTACGGTGTGGACATCGTGTTCGGAGGACACACTCATCACTATGAGCGATCGTACCCCGCTAGGGATGGGGAAAGCGTGCAGAAGGATTACGTTAATCCGGAAGGCACTGTCTTTGTCGTGGGGGGGATTTCCGGCGTTGGGGAGGATGCTTTCGAGAAGGAGTACGCGGACTTCACGGCGTGGAGAGATGAAACTTATAGGTGAGGGTAGTGAGCATTTGAGGCTGACAAGCTGATTGAAAAAAGCTCTTCGTCCACCCCTAACACGGCACACTAACACCTTCACTTCGCTTTGCTCAACCCCTCCCTCGTCCCAAACCCCAGGGAGAGCTGGGGACATTTAAATTGTAACTCCACTCATGCGGTTTGGACCCAGAGGTTGGCAGACTCCGGTGGCGTTCTAGATCAGTTTACAATAAGTAAAATTTAGAAATAGTTCGATGATTTGTTCTTCCAAAGGATTTTCATGTATGATGTATGTTCTTAGTGTTTCTCTCTCTTAATTCTTAAGCAACTCCTCCTGCTTCCCCTTCCAATCCCTTACCGCCGCCTTAATCGCGTCCTCCGCTAACATCGAACAATGAAGCTTAACCGGAGGCAACTTAAGATGCTTCGCGATATCGACGTTCTTTATCGTCAAAACTTCATCGACTGATTTACCTACTATCCAAGACGTAGCGACAGAGGAAGAAGCTATGGCAGAACCGCAACCGAATGTCTTGAACTTCGAATCTTGGATTACGCCATGATCGTCTACTTCGATTTGAAGTTTCATAACGTCGCCGCAGGCGGGGGCGCCGACGAGACCAGTGCCGACTGAGGAGGAGGTTTTGTCGAGGGAACCTACGTTGCGAGGGTTCTCGTAGTGCTCGACTATGGAGGTGTGGTAGGATAGAGAGGACGGCTGGAATGGGAGAGGGGGTTAGAGGAGGCGGTGGCACGTGTGGCGAGGTGGAAGAATTAGGAAGAATTAGGAAGGAAGAGGAAGGAAGAGGAAGGGGTTCGCGCGGCCGAGGCAGAGCTCGTTTTCTGCTGTGTGTGATTTTAACATCATTTTAACATCCTTTGCGCGTTATATGTCGACATTATAAGGTGCTAAGTTGCGTACCTTTAGAAGGTTATTCGCGCGAATGCGCAGGCTTATTCTTGAAAGCATCGTGTAAGAGTGAATTATTGCAATTTCTGATTTTTCAGCCATCTGCCCCTTCCAAATTATAAACCTTTGAAACGTCGCCACCTCCATCCTGTTCTTTATATCAACCCTTTATCTGATACTTTCTTCTGTCCACAATACCTCGTCGTCCTCTGATATCGCTTAGAAGCCGTTTTGTAAAATCCTGCCGCCGAGAGCTGCCTTCGAGACGAAAGCCTTCCTCTTTTGACTGACTTGTCTCCTCCTTCTCCTCCTTCTTCTCCTTCTCCTCCTTCTTCTCCTTCTTCTCTCGCCTACACGCGCAAATGGCGAGTCTTCAGAAGCTGTCTATTAGAGGTGTACGCAGTTTCTCTCCTGAGGACGATGAGCAGGGTGAGGATTCCTATTCAGCGACCCTATCAGCGACAAGTCAAGAGTCCTCGACGAGTTTGTCCTTCTGTGTCCATACTAACCCCGTCCCCGACATTTCCCTAACAGTCATCGAGTTCTACTCTCCCCTGACGATCATCGTGGGCTCTAACGGATGCGGTAAGACTACAATCATCGAGTCTCTGAAGTACGCCGTGACAGGGGCTCTGCCGCCAGGGGTGAAAGGTGAGAGGAAGCGAACCGACGAGAGAAGGTGGCGGAAGCAATTTCAACTCCTATCCCCCCCCCCCGTACTAACATCGTTGCTTCGCTCCTCGCCGTTCGCTCCTCGCCGTTCGCTCCTCGCTGTTCGCTCCTCGCCCTCACCCCCCCCCCCCCCAGCCGGCCACTCCTTCGTCCACGACCCAAAATCCGTCAACCAATCCTCAGTGAAAGCCTCCATAAAACTACGCTTCACCAACAAAGCCTCCAAAACCATGGTCGTAATCCGCAGCATGGAGGTGATCCAAAAGAAGTCTACCATGCAGTTCAAGGCCCTCGACGGCGTCCTCCGCTCGACCAACGCGAACGGGGAGAAGATATCGCTATCGCATAAGTGCTCGGAGCTCGACAGGCAAATACCGGCGCTTATTGGAGTCTCGAAGCCCATACTTGAGCACGTTGTCTTCTGCCACCAGGAGGTGAGGCCTATACCTACACTTACCACCTACTAATCGAAAAACCAACTAACCTCCCCCCCCTCATCCAATTAAAACGTCGTCGCTTCGCTCCTCGCCCCCCAACAGGATTCCTCCTGGCCCCTCCAGGAGGGTGCTGTCTTAAAAAAACGCTTCGACGAGATCTTCGACTCCACCCGCTATGCCAAGGCCCTCGACGCACTCAGGAAGAGCAAGGTCGAGTACAACGGGAAAATGAAGGACATCGCAGCGATCCTAGCGGGACTTCAGGCACACCTACACGCCGCAGAGGGCCTCCACGATGACCTTGAAACTTCTAACTCTAACCTCGAAAAGCTAGACGAGAAGTCTGCGAAGATTGAGAAAGAAGTCGAAGACCTCGAAGCCAAGCAGCAGGAGTACGAGAAAGTCCTCGCCGAAAGGGACGACCTCCGCGAAGCTGAGGACAAAATAAAGTTCGAACTCCGCTCCCAAAAAGAACTCGCTGACTCCCAGAAAGAAATGCTCGAGACTAACATGTCCTCAACTTCCCTCTCTGACCTCCGCTCGATGTTATCTAACTTCGACGAGAGCGTTAGCGAAATCGATAAGAACTATGAGACGAAAATTGCGGACTTTGAGAACGCGAAGAAATCACTAATGGAACTTCAGGATGAGAGGATTGAGAAGGTGAGATATTCCGAACACACACACACCCACAAAATAACTCTCGACCTAACATATCCCCCCCCC
>BRXY01000086.1:0-60158 GCA_030267945.1 Triparma strigata
GCACATTGACAGATGTAACCCGCTCTTGGGGTGGCCCTCATCACTATGCGGACCCCTACTTGCTAGAAAATGGACATTCACATGTTGTCGGACAACTTTTTGTTGAATTTCACACTTACCCTTCCCAAATGGGGTGTATGGACGTGATGAGCGCTGTTAAAGTCCTTCATTCCATGGCTGACGTGCCGGTGACTCGTCTCGGGGAGGTCCGTGCCTCCGTTTTGCCCTGCGTGCCCCCCCTGAACCCGAAGAAGTTGCAGTTTCCCGTCAGTACAACGGGGAAGGGTGACTTCTCCTCCTCTAGGAGGAGAGCCAAAACCGTGTCCGTCACTTCCGACGACATTGTCGTCGCTAACATTGCCAACCAGGTCAGGAAGGGGTACGAGCAATGTGATTCCACGTGAGTAAGGCAGTGAATTTGTGTGATATCAAAACTTCAATCAGTCGCAGGAGTCTTTATGAGTCATTCCACATCGTTTTCCCCCAGTGTTTTTACCGTCCCTTCGTCCTCTAACCACGATCTGTCGATCTCCCAGGCTCTACCGACAGCTAGAGAAGTATCCAGTCGCGCCCCAGCGCCCCAGGATGTATAACACTACCTTGGCAGCAAAGCAGCTCAAGCACTTCACATCAATTGACCTCACCTGTTACGAGAAGCTCGCCGAGGAGTCTGATACTGACGACGACATCGACTGGGAGGATTCTCTGAGCAGAGGCGGCCTCAACGTCGAGACGACAGACAGCAGTTCTACTTTCATGTCGATCCAAGATGACGACCGCAGTTACAACACCGTTGAGGACCTCGCCGTCAAGACGGCGAATCTCAAAGTCAAGGTCTCCCCAATTGCCAAGAAGAGGGGTATCGCGTCTTCTGCCAAGCTCGATTCGCCCCCTCGTGTTGCCCGAGCTGCGTACAAGAAGGTCAATAAGGTGAAGAAGAAGCCTTCCTTGGACGCCGGAAGGACAATCACGTGGACACGTAAGTAAAGCTGAGAATGATCGAGCAAACAACAAACTTGTTAGCCCCACCACAATTTCGCCCCGAATGTCACACGCCGCACACCGCACACCAT
The DNA here is from genome assembly GCA_030267945.1 of Triparma strigata. Classification (NCBI taxonomy): domain Eukaryota; class Bolidophyceae; order Parmales; family Triparmaceae; genus Triparma; species Triparma strigata. The sequence continues at coordinate 1,074 of BRXY01000086.1, forward strand.
GCTTGTTAACATGCCCCAACCCCCCAACCCCCCCCCTCCCTCGTTATACCCCCCTCAGCCAAACAAGACCAGCTTCTTTTCTCCCGGGTTAAGCGTTTCGCCAAAAAGGTTCAAAACCGTGAACGTGGTTGGGCCGTCATTGCCAAACCGTTCCCTAACTTATCCGTGGTGAGTAAAACGTAGATCGTGCTGAAGACACGGCGCCCAGTTTACTTACATCAAGCACCGACCCCCAAACACATCCAAACAGGCTGCCGTGACAACGAGGGCGCACAAGGTCTTGAAGAAGAGGGAAACGAGCATTGAGCAGCTCATCAGGGACGACTTCGGCAACGAATAGGGGTGGCAGGTGAGGTAAAGGGACCGAGGTAACAACGCCGTCCGCGCAAACCTCAGACGTAATTCTAACTGAACGATTAGTCACCCCGGTTGTCCTAGCAATTGGCGGTGGAGGGAAATCATGACTGTCATGAATTTCCTTACTCAAAGTGAAGGATATTACGGGGGGCGAGGGAGACAGGGAGAAATTACAGGGGGTGTTGAACATAGGAGGTGGGGGGGGGGGGAGAATTTAGGCCTTCTCCACTGGTGCGACTTTTGTACAACGTGTACGAAATACCGCACGCGGGTAGAGGGAAGGATTCATAGAACAAGCACATAGAGAGAAACAGAAGATCAAACAAGAGGGAAAGGAGCAGCACTCACGAAACGAAAAGATACACACGAACAGGGTGCGTGATCACGCTCCCAGAACACGACCCTTCTCTAATCTTCTTCTAACACAGAACACACAACAGGCACAGAAGGAGGGAAGACAAAATTTGAACCTTCTCCGCTGGTGCGACTTTTGTACAACGTGTACAAAATACAGCACGCTGGTAGAAGACGTTCGTAGTATTGATAAACGTCCAAGACTAGTTAGGGTTAGGGTCTTATGTTGACCACTCTAGTAGTCGAGGGTGACGATTATCATTATTACCAATTTATAAAGATATTTACACGTTAAGTTACCGATCAACTAATATAACGACCAAGAAATCACTGTCACCGATACATACAGCTCTAGAAATATGATCGGTTATTGATAATAAATATAAATATCGAAGAGGGAAAAAAAACCGCCATCTTTATTAATTTTTGTAATCCTGTAATTCTATAATTCTATCCAATTGACAGGGCGCAATAGCACATGACGCCCGCAGTCCCACGTCACTTGGCGCTTGCTCTCCCCATCGACATCGATTGGCTTTCCGTCGTTGACAGAAATGAAGATGTAGTCGTCGCCAAGGTCTCCAAACCTGGCGATACTGCTTCTTGCGTCGGACAAGCTGGTGCTGCTGTCCACCTCTATCTTTCCTAGAACATTGTTGCGCCTTCCAAACGACACCGGTATCCAAATTTTGGTACCAGGCTCGAGCACCTCCTGAGTCTTCTTCTTTGCGATTTCCATATCATCAGCGTCGCCTTCCCCCGTCGCCTGGGCAGCCTTGATCTTTCTTGCAATCTCCAGCTCTTTCATTTCTTGCCTTCGTTCCAGTCTCGCCTGTTCCATGTTGTCCAGCAACTGAGCGGCGGGCTTTCGCTCCCTAGATAGGGCAAACTCGAGGGCAGCGATGACGCTCTTAGAAAGGACGTTGCAGTGATAAATAATTTTCTCGAGGCACATATTCTGCTCTACGGCTACAGTGAACTCTCTTAGGCCGTCGTCGCCGAGGTGTGTCCTAGAGATGTTCAGCACTTGGATGCACTCGTTCTTCGCAATCCCCTCCGCCAGATACTTTGTCGCTGCAGTTTTGTTCAGGTGACATCCGCTCACATCAAGGACCAGGAGACTGACGTTCTTGGTAAGCATCGAGCCCAGGGCCATTGCCCCTGCCACTGAAAACTCATTGTCGCCGCAGTACAGTTCTCGAAGACTGGTGTTTTCCTCCAAGGACCTCGCAATCCCCGTAATGCCGTCGTTGGTGAGGTCGTTGCATCTTATGTCGAGGGTGCTCAATACGCAGTTCGTCCTCAAGCTCCCACCCAGGTCTCCAATGCCAAGGTCGGATACGCCGCAACCGGAAATGCCTAAAACTCGGAGCCCGCAATATGCCGAGGGCTTTCCAGCCACCTTCTGGGGTGACTTCGGCAGCTTGTTCTTCTTCATCTCCTTGGCCCCTATGTCAGCGTACATATCCTTCTTCTCCTCCCCGGAGGTCTCCGGCCCATCCACCCCTTCAAAACTCTCGGCAAAGCTACTCACGCCGAGATCGCCTATAGGGTTGCCACTGAGGATGATTTCCTTCAGCTCGACGTTCGAGCGAATGCTGTGACCGATGTGCTTTGAACCACTGCCTCCAATTTTATTGTTCGCAAGGTTAAGGGAGCGGATCATGCACCTTTCATTCTGCAGCGCCTCCGCCAGGGCGGCGGCAGTTTTGTCGCCGAGCACGTTGCCGCACAGTGAAATTTCTCTGAGGGCTGTGTTGCCTTTGAAGCTGAGACCCATTGACGCCCCACCTTCGTCGTCGATGCCGCAGTGCCGCAGGTCTAGGATGCACACGCTAGAGAATCCAGCATTAGTCGGCGCGAGGCTGGCGCACAATGAAGCTGCTCCCCGCCCTCCAAAGTTGTTGTAGCTAAAGTATAATTCGGTCACGTACACGTTCGAGCCAAGGGCATTTCCCAAGTGGATTGCGCCTTCGGATCCAATCTCGTTGTTCCTCAAGTCCAAAACCTGAAGATGGGCCTTATCATCGGACAGCGCCCCCGAAATCTCCTCTGCCCCCTCATCCGTGAGACGGTTGTGGGAAAGGCGAAGTTCCGAGTACTCGTCGCGCATCAAATGCGGAATGACTTCCGCCTCAAGCCTTGCGTCGTCCATGTCTTGGTTTGCCATCTTGCAAGGGTTCCTCTCCTTCTCTTGATCCACGCTGATGGAAAAGAAGAGATCTCGGAATTCGCTATACTGCACATCGCCGTCTCCGTTGGGGTCGAACAATTCGATTACCGCTGCCATCTCATCTTCGCTAATGTCCCCCTGCAGAATATCATTGATAACGACCTGGAGAGAGAGAGAGAGAGAGAGAGAGGAAAGGGGTAGGGTTGCGAGGCAAGAAGGGATTTGTCAGAGTTAGATGAGCGAGGCGCGGTGGTGCGAGGTGAATCAAAGCGAAGCGAAACAAACGGAAGCGATCAATTTGCAGCGTGATTGTAGTGACCCTCACTACCCAACTCTAACTCGACCCAGTCGCTGTGATCTATTTTGTGCGCGAGGCCTTCTTGGCTCACCTTGAGCTCGTTGTGGCTTACAGAACCATCGCCATCCTTGTCGAACCGCTGAAAGGCCTGCATCAGATCGGTTGTGAAGGGGGTTAGAAATGGGGTTCTCTACAGGCTCTACACTCTCTAAAACGGGGGGGGGCTCTCCAACGATTCATAAATAAATGTCGGCTTACATCTCCCCCCGTCCTCCGATCCTGCACTCTCACCTCTCTCAAGTGAAACCCCTTCTTAGTGCTCGCCATCTTCCTAACTCTCATCATGGCCTTCTTAGCCTTGAGCTTGTTATCATTAATCTCACAATTATAGAAAGTATGAGCGAACTCCACATAAGCTATATCACCGTCATGGTTAGGATCAAACATATCAATAACAGCTAAAATCTCATCATAAGCTAAGTCAGGTATAATAGTTAATAGTACGGTAGTGAGTTCTTCGTGTGAGATTGAGCCGTCGCCGTCGACATCGAATTTCGCGAAGGCTGCTTTCAGGTTGAAACCGCCTGAGGCCTCGGCTGCGGAGCGGACGTGGACGAGGGTCTTTACTGCGATGTCGGACATAAGGGAGAGGGGGGGGAGGAAAGGAGAGAAGGGCGGACGTTTACTTTCTTGTTTAAAATTAAGTTTTGTGTTTGAGGAGGCGAGGGAGTTGGAATTTGTTGTTTAAAAGAATTTAAGATGGGAGGAGTGGGGCGGGGGAGGAGGGGTGGAGTAGGGGAACGTTTTCCCGCGATTATGAGCCGGCGTGAGACTAAGGAAATCCGTGTGACGTTATGAAATGGAAATAGGGGGAGAACAATTGACCTGTAAAAACTCTGGAAAATGTTGCAAATGAAAAAAGTGATTTTGAAATCTTAATTAATAATCGTTCGTGCTTAACTTGATTCGTCCCTCTCAGTATTCTCAACAATCTCTACAACTCCGGATCTTCAAGCAACGCATAATTCCCCTCCTCCCCCCCTCCATAACTCGTAACAACCACCCCCCCCTCCTTCTTCTTCCCCCTAAACCCTCTCACAATATCACCAACAACCATCCCCGCACTCTCAACCCCACTCTTCAAACACCCTAACATTCCATCACTACTAACCTCTCTCCCTTCTCCAACCTCCATCCCCGTGTTAACGGGTAAAAGCGTCTCCCCCTCGACTTCCAAACCGTGGAGGGCACGTTGAGAAGGGGAGAGGGAAGCAATGTGAGCGTTCCTTGCAGCACGTTGGTCAGATGATGTAACGCCGGGCATTATATCGCTCATTATACGGCGTTGGGATGTGGTTTGCTGGGAGGGTGTTTCTTCTTCGTCGAATTGAGCTTGGAGCATCGCCGCGAGGGCGGCGTCGTTGTCTGTCGTTTGCTGAGAGGTTGAAGGCGCGACGTCGATTGATCCAGGCGTTGATGATATCATTGTCGAATGCTGTGAGGTTAGAGGCATGGTGTTATCTTCGGTTACTGGACTTATAACTTGACATGTTGGGCAGAAAACGAGCGTTGCGCTGTTTATGACCTGCATCCAACCGTTGCAACTTATGCATTTTACGACGTGAGCCTCTCCTTGAGCAACGGCCTGCTTTGTAGCTTCCTGAGAATATAGCTGAACGTGATTTCCGGGCGTTACCTCGTGACTCGTCACTAGAGGTTCTGACGTTTGAGTCGTTTGACGAGTCGCGCCGGCGCCAGGGTAGGACGAGGAGGAGGAGGATTTCGAAGACTTGGAACGCTCAATTTGGGAGAGGATCTCGCGCTGTTGGGCGATGGCGGACTCGGACATGTCAAGGGTTTCCGATGAAGTTGGAGGTTCAACGGACGTGTACGTTGGCTGGTATCTTTGTTGTTGTTGTTGTTGTTGTTGTTGTTGTTTTGGTGGCGCAAGGTCTAACACTGGGTAAGAAACGGAAGCTGGTTGGATGGGATCCATAGCGCCTATGAACTGTTCGAAAGAAGGTGGAGGAGGTAAAGCGGTAGAAGTGGAGAAAACGGGAGGAGGGGGAGATTGGACCATCTCGAAGGATGGAGCGGGGGTGGAATTGACTTTGGGGGGGGAGAGGGCGGGTGCCATGGGCTTGAAGGAATCGAAGGAGGGAGGGGGGGCTTCGTGAGGGGGGGCCACCATGTGGGTGGGGAAGGGGGGGGGGGGCTCCTGAACTGAAGGCGCCGGTATCGAAAGCAGGTCAGGGGCGAGGGCGGGGGCGGGAGCGGTCAGGGCAGAAGGAGGAGGAGGAGGAGGAGGAGGAGAGTGTTTCTTTTCTTTAGCTGCTTGTGCGGCTTTAATTCGGGCCTGCGTGCGCGTGTGATGGGGTCAGTGTGTGTTTATGGGCTGTGTGTTGTGGTTCCTTTATTGGAATATTGGGTTTGGGGCCGTAATGTCGTCTTAAATGTGGTTTAATTGTTCGTAAAGTGTGGCATTCTTGCGGAGCTCTTGCTTTGGACTCACAATTAAACTGTTCTCAGCTGGTGCTGTAGCCGCCTGTTGATCTTTTTTATTATCGCATTCTGCCTTAACATTCTTTAGATCCTCTAGATTCATTGGTTTACCACCAGAACCTTCATCAGCAGACGATAATGACTGAACATGATGTTGAGAAGTCTGTATTCCGTCCGAGAGCTTCGCCAGCCTTGCCAGAAGGTCCTCTTCTTGTGTCCTTTCGGTACTATTACTACTACTACTTGTTAACGTTACTGATGGTGTAGTAGTAGAGGACGACTGCGGTTTAGAAAGAGTGGCTTCCATGTACGATCAGCTAGATATTAATAATAAAGTGGCATTAAAAGTGGCTAAAAGTGGGTTTCGATGATTTCCGATTTCCGACAATCGATAATCCTGAAAAGGCCCAAAGGCGTTTTACTCCTGTTTGTTCAGTATGCTTCGCAAGCTGACGCAACGCGACGAAACCTACACCGAGCGTTCCTCATCTTTACCCTTAGGTACAATTCCACGTTCATTACAACCTTCAGAGCTTACTTCAGAGATCATTTCAGATGAAGGTTACTTATCCTCCGAAGACGAAGGAGATGAGACTACTAAGTCAAACTTTACGAAAGCTACTGAACAACAGAAACAAATTAAGACACTACTTTACAAGGAAAAGCAGGATGAGAAGCACAAGAATGCTACACACACACAGGAGATAACGGACAGGGCACAATATAACCCTAATAATAATAATAGGGTTATCCCCAATCCCCACAGTAACGGCAGTAACGGTACATCCTCAAAAGGTGTACACGGTCGTGTCCCTCGTTCGTCCTTCGATATAAACGTCGACGACGACTCAGACTCCGATGAACAACCAGATGATGAGCAGACCATGAGCGACCTTGAGAGGGATTCATCAGGGAACTTCTTGGACGAAAGGAAGGGGGAGGGGACAAAGAAGGAGGAGAGGAAGGAGGAGGAGGAGGTGGTGGAGGCACAGCTTACGGATAAGTATGGGTTTATTATTGATTCGAAGGTGAGATGGAGGGAGGGAGCGTCTGTGGAGGGAGGGGAGTCTGTGGCGGGAGGGAAGTCTGTGAAAAGCGGGAACGTCTGGGCGGAGTAAGGAGCTGAAGCAGCCAAGGGGAACCACACAGGCGACCGCTTTTCACAGGCGACCGACCAACACAGCCGACCGACAGTGGGAGTCTGTGAGAACGCTGTGAGAGGATGCATGAAGTCCCCCCCCCCCTTGCTTCACTCGACCTTTTCACTCACTCGACCTTTTCCCTCACTCTATCCCTTTCTTAGAACTCCACAGGAAGCTCCGGAGGCGCTCGAACCACTCAGGTCCAGATAAGCGATAAAGAAAAAGCCCGCCGCGCCGAGACCGAAGCCCTCCGCACCACGAAATGGCTCGCCATGATCAAAGACTGGGACTTAATAAAGTCCAAAAAACGCACCCGTAATAGAATCAGAAAGGGCGTCCCTGACAAAGTTCGAGGCCTCGTCTGGAACCTTTTAGGTGACGTCCCAAACCTAATATCCTCTAACCCCGGGAAGTACGCTTCGCTATGCGAGTCGACTCACGTCCCTAGCCAGGACATCCGCGATACTATCCTCAGGGATATCAACAGGACGTTCCCGAGGCACGCTATGTTCGCTGATGAGGGGACGGGGCAGGATTGTCTGAGAAGGGTGCTTATCGCGTACAGCCTTTATGATGAGGAGGTGGGGTACTGTCAAGGGTTAGGGTTTATTACGGCTATGTTCTTGACGTATATGCCGGAGGAGGTGAGAGACGACGGCCGTTGTTTGTTGTTCTTGTTCTTGTTCTTGTTGTTTTAGAATCGGAGGAACGCCAAGGTATTGCGCGTGTACGGTCCTTTCTTCTTCTAATCCCTACCTATACCTACTTTTCTACGCGCAGGAGGCCTTCTGGCAGCTCGTCGGAATAATGAACCACTCCCCTTGCAACATGAGAGGCCTCTACGAAGACGGCATGCCCGAGGCCCAGAAGGTCCTTTACATCGCCGAGAAGATCACAAAGAAATTCTTCCCCCGCCTCTCCAAGCACCTGGGGAGGCAGAACTGCCACATTTCGATGTACGCTACGCAGTGGTTTCTGACGATATTCACGAACAGCTTCCCGTTCGACCTTGTGGTGCAGGTCTGGGACTGCTTCCTCTCCGAGGGCTGGAAGATAGTCTACAGGGTGATGCTGACGTTCATGCGTTACTCCGCCCCGAAGCTCTTCCAGCTAGAGTTCGAGCAGATTATGTTCTTCTTCAAGCGGCTGCCAGGCGCAGTGGACGGGCCGCTCATCATGGAGAAGGCGTTCAATATACCGCTGAAAACTAGACACATCGAGCACTATAGCAAGAAATTCGACAAGCTCAACCCAGACATTGCCAATAGAGTCCAAATCAAGGAGCAGATGAGGAGGGAGGAGGAGGAGAAGATACGGAAGGAGGTCGAGGAGGCGGAGCAGCTGGCGGAGGGAGGAGTCCTGAAGACCACGCTGTCTCTGCCCTCCTGAACGAAGAACGATGAGGCCGAAAAAAATTAACATTGTAAATATTTGTGCCTGAACAAACTTGAGATTGCTTAATTTTTGTTTTGTTTTAGAGCGCGTTGATGTTGTTGCCACTGGATTCGAAGCTGAAGGCGTCAGAGTTTGGGCTGCTGGTTACGGAGGGGGAGGCTTGGGGGCGGGTTCTGGGTCGGAAGATGGCGGGTTTTATGATGTACTCGTAGACGACAATGAGGAGGAAGAGGGCAACGTTCATGATCATGACACTTATCAACCATTGTAGGAAATCGCTGATTTCTATACCTTCCTCTTTTGTGAGCGCGTACAAGACCAGGGCCTCGATTGAGAGCGTAGAAAAGAGGATGAATTGCAAACCTTCCATTCTGCCCATGTCGAGCTTCATCACGTCGCTCCAAGTCAGAGTTCTATCGCTGGGCAGCAGGGGAGGGATGATGCAGGTCAAAATCCAACAAGCGGCTAAGAAAGCTGATACCCAGAAGGTGGGCTGAGAAGGATTTCCACAGCGCTCAATATACCCCAAATTGTCGATTTTGGCATCAGGAGTAGAGTCCATGATGCAGCGGAGTGACTCGGCGCTGATGTAGAGCAGCGGGATTAGTTCGCCAGGAAGGGACTTGAATACCGCCGTGATTGCCGCTCCGAGCTTGCGATCAGAGAGCTTCGAGTAGAGTTTAGCTCCGGTAAGGAAACATGGTGGTAATATCAACGCACTACCACACGCCACGGTTAAAGTATACGTGATCCTATGGCATATGCTAGAATTGCAAAATAAGCAGCTGGCAGCAACGAACAAAATCCAATAAACAGCTTCTCTTTAGTGCTCCCGAAGTTCCTTGGATTTCCTGCAGCAGCTGCACCTGAGCAAACCACGCCAAACAACTGAAACATCTTCGCCGAAGCTACCAACCTCATGTCCCCGTATTGAAGCGAACCCAAAGCAAGCCCATGCGGCACCAGTGCTCCCAACACAAACACGAACCTCCACCTCCTCACAAACTTCCCCGTCTGAACATCCTCAGACGGTCTCGCTGCAGTTATTGAGCTGGGCGAGAAACTCGTCTCTTTCCGCTCCAGCTGCACGATCTTCTCTCCCTGCGCTCTAATCGTCTGCCCTTGCTGCTCGACCTTTGTCTCAAGAGCCTTCTGCGATTCAGCAGCGTCGGCCTTGACCTGCTCAACCTCCTGCTTAAGCTCCTTCTTAGATTCAGCTGCTTCGGCCTTGACCTGCTCCAAGTTCCTTGACAGTTTTCCCGTAGAACTTTCTTGCGCCTCGAGCTTCTCCGAGAGGAGAAGGAACCTTTCTTCGAGAGTGGACATCGTGACGTCTGTGGTGTTGGGTGTTGCAGGTGTGGGGGGAAAAGTTTAGGCCCAGGTGATCAGTGAAAAATCGGATGTTCTGATTTTCAAAATAAGACTTCGTCAGGTCTATATTTGATATGTCCGCTTGTTGGTGGTGTAAGTAGTGTGTAACGTAAAGGAAATTTGCGAGGCCACGCTACATGTGAATATGGAAGCTTAGCTTTGTGGTAAAAAGACTGGGAGTTATTAGGCTAGCTACTGCTCACACTACAACGTGAATTTCGAGAAATTTCAGTTTTAAGTTATTTCAAACATTTTCTTGGTAAGTTTTGGTCATATTATTCACTTTGAGACCTCTAAGAGGAATAATAAGTTATACAAAAGGATAAAAAAGGGATTTGAAGTTGGTTTCAAAAAATGAACAAAATAGGCTCCAATGTAGATCAAACGTGTTCTCATAGATTATTAAATGTACTCAATATTGCAAATATGGAACTTATTGTGTCTATAACACTTTTTATCATTAAAATCTATTTTTTAAAATTGGCCAATATGGGGTTTGCTCGAAAAGTTTAATACAGTAAAAATACTTTAAGAAGCCCTAAGGTAAATAATATGACCAACATTGACCTCTCAGGTATCTCAGTCCTGAGATACATTTCTCTGGAAAACGACAACAAATCACATGCTTCTTGTTCTCCTTCTGCGAAGCGTCCCTGTCGTTTGAGAGTTCACGATCTGGGCTCCTAAAGCATTTGCCTGCGTAAAAAAAAGTAGAGTTCATCGCAGTCTTGGTTCCCTCCAAAACCCCCTCCACCTCCCCTTTCTCCTAGCCCATCACTGCCTTCTGATGAAGAACCTAGAATTCGGCAGCGTAACACCCAAAAGGCAGAAAAGCCAGGCCTCAAAGGTCTCCCTTGCCGCCCAGTTTGCAGCTTCACTCTGTTGGATGGCCTCCACGATGATGTACTTTGAATGGGACGTTGCCTTGTTTCGCAATGCGGACTGGGTCAACTTCTTAGCGGGCCTTTTCTGGTTCGTGAGCAACTGCGCAATACTGTATGACGAGCGAGCCGAAAATAATCCCTCTTCTCCATCACCGCCCTCCTCCTCCTACCCTCCTCAACCACTACCAAACCAAAGTGATGGGTTCAGGTATTGAGAAGTTCAACAAAAATGAATTAATAGCGATTATAATCATAGACAAGCAATCATTTATTAAAAATTCCCAAAATGTTCAAATGTTCTTCATGCAAAGGGCGCGGGGCTGTGAGCCTCAATGAGCTCCCCATTTATTCTTATACTCAGCATCTCAGCATGCAACAGTAGCCGCTCAGCTTCATCCCCCTCCCTCCCATGAAGCTCATCGCCGATGATGGGGTGCCCTATCGAGGCGAGGTGGAGCCTCAGCTGGTGCCCCCTCCCCGTCAACGGAACGCACTCGACGAGTGTCCAATCCCCCCCCTCGTCCCTCTCAATAACCTCAAAGTCAGTCACTGCAACCCTCGCCTTCTCCATCCCTTCCCCCAAAGCCCACCTATTGAACGTCCTCCCGTCTGGGCTCATCACAGCCTCCTTCCCTATCGGAACATCAATCCTCCCCCCCCCCCTCTCAACCCTCCCGTGAACCTTCGCCACGTACCTCTTCATAACGTCGTCCCCTTCTCCGTAATCCCCGTTTTTAACCCTCTCGCTCTTCCTCATAAAACACCTACTAGCCTCCCCCATCATCCCCCCCCTAGCGAAAAGAACGCAACCGGAAGTATCCCTGTCAAGACGATGGACGTTCCTCCACTCTGAACCAAGGTCGGTGTTTATTCTGGAGAGGAGGCAGTCGGATGTCGAAGAATTAGGTGAGGGTTTACCAGGGACGGTTAAGAGACCGGACGATTTATCTATTATCATTAAACCATCATCTCTCCTGTAATAATGTTGTTATTTTGTTACAGTTAGTTGGTAGTGTTCGTAATGTCGGTCGTTTGTTTTGAAGACCCTGTTTCTTATTATCTCTCACCGTGTTAGGATTTTATAACCAGGTTTAGTAGGAGGTAAATACTCATACCCTTGAACTACTGCATTAAAATTATGCTTAATCAGACCGGGCATCTGATACACGAGTATTAGGACAGTAATGTATCGCATGACAGTAGAAATCGTCGGTGGGAATCGTGTTTCTTTGAAATTGCTTTTATTCAGAACAAAAACGATACAGGGCTCGATGAGCTTAGGGTTCGACCGGAGCTTGATGAGACGAAGGTTCGGGCTTCCGTATATTATTATACCGTATTTGATACAATGTTCGAAGACAACGTTCGGACACCTTCGGCTTTTGTAGATGAAAAGTCTGCGCTGCAGTCGTCACTGCAAAACCTCTCAGAAAAAGTAACCCTCCCTAATCTTATATTCAGTGATTTCAGTACTCGTCGATAAGACAGGGCGACGATTACGTGGCTTGATAACAGGTTGCAAAAACGGTAGGTGCAGTAACGTCGTTTAAATGGTGCAAAAGAGCATGCAAAAAATCCCTGAGATTTTATGTTTTTCATATCAATAACTCAAAGTACTTACTACCGCCCATCATCGCTATGATAGCAGATTCAACATGGACCGTCTCAACATTACGTGCATCTCTCGACGACTTAAACATCAATTGGAACCATAAATGTAAGAAAAAAGATCTAATAATCCTGTACAACAATCATCACGAAAAGGAAACTGAAAAGGAAAGGTACATAAGGTGAGTTCAAGACGACGTCGAACGGCAACTGTAGCCTGAGGCATGGGCATGCTGCCTTTGGACCCATCAATTTCATCACACGAAGCTAAGGAGGGAACAAAAAGTTTCTGAATGCAACGTCGAACAAATAGGGGAGCGTGCGGAATAGACGACCTTAGAGTACAACCAATGACGCTTCTCTATAGCGGTTCGCAAAAAAAGACGAACAATAGTGAAATATCAAAACCTCCCACCGACAATATTGTGACGCATCAGCAGCAGCGACAGCAGTTTTCGTCTGCCGACAGGCGTAGAGCGAACCGTCGATTGCTACCACCAGCTGCACACTTTGGCGGCTGGACGAACCAAAGCGTGGAGGCCAATAAGAGACGACGACGTCTACACGACGTTGATTGTTATCCGAGTCCAAACAACTAACCTATCAACAACTACACAGTGTCGACGACAGTAACATCTCCTCCAGTAACATCTCCTCCAGTAACATCCTTTCGGGGATAAACCTCTTCCATAAATCCCTGTACATTCTATTAACCTACGAACTTTTGACAAGGATATATTACGTTGACGCTTTTTATGGCAATGAATCAACTCATCCAATCGACATCCTCTTAAACGAAGATAAAATAGATTCCTCCTTCTACTATGTCTCCTACCTCCACATAATATCCTCCTTCTCCTCCGTAAACTTCACCGGTCTCCTCCTCCTCCAATCCCTCCTCTCCTTCTTAACAATCATAAAACCTTCTCCAATACTATGCACGTTAAACTGGTACCTCTATCTATCATTAACATTAAGAAACACATGGTTGAGTTACATCCTCGACCGTTATTTCCATTACTTCCTCTTCCTATCAATATTCACATCCTCCAAAAACGTTCAAATTAGGAAAGCAGGGGCTTGGGCTGCGAGACTCCAGATAATGTGGATATATTTTGACGCTGGGTTGGGGAAGGTCAGCGATCCGTTGAGGGGGTGGACGACGGAGCCGGTACAGATTGAGGGGATGACGATACTTCCAGGTGAGCGTACTGTTGTGAAAGGAGTGACGGGAGGACGTTGGGACGGATAAGGGGTACTGTGACCATGAGCTCATTCTGACGAATGTTTTGACACTAATCGTTCATTCTAACGAATCGCGAACGCTCCTCGTTGTCGCAGCCCTCGACTCCTACACACGTCACAATCTACCCGCCAGGATAATGTACACCCTCCTGACCCCCACCGGGCTGAAATACCTCACCCCTGTCGTAGCCTGGGCCGAAGTTGTCCTCCCGTTCCTCTCTCTCCTGTGCTCCTTCTTCCGCCTCCCCTCCCTCCAAAAAACCTCCGCCTTTCTACTCATGGGCCTCCACCTCGGCATAGGCCTAACAATAAACAACACAGCCTTACTCTCCCTCGTCGCCTGCTCTACTCTCCTCCTCCTCCTCCCCCTCTCCCTCCCCCCCTCCTCCTTCCATCCTCCCTCCGTCCTCCTCCTCCTCCTAGCCTTCACCTCCTGCCTGTACTTCGAAACCTCCTCCCTCTCCACCTGCTCCCAATCCACCTCCCTCCTCCCCACCCTCCTCCACAACCGCTGGAACGTCTTCACCTCCTCCGAAACCTACGTAACCTGGGAAATCGCCCCAGCCCTCCTCTCCGACTCTTCAATAATCGACGCCTGGTCAGGCGGTAAAGTATCCTATGAAATCCCAGGATCAGGTGCAGGATCAACGACAACCCCGAGGAGAGGACGATACCGTTCCTTCCCTTATTTAAAAGATTTTAAAAGTCAACGGTCTAAATCAAGTCTATGGAATTATCTGTGCCATGAATTCGAAGAGAATAACGACGATTTAAAGATTGTTAAGTACAATTTTTTCATGTTACAATCTTCGGTACTTCCTAATCTTGCGTTCGGGCCGACGAGTAAAAGGAGGATAATATCGTGGGATTGCGGTAAGGGTGAGGAGATTGTTGGAGAGGATTCTGAGGAAGGGTATCAATTTAAAAATAAAGATGAGAAGACGATGAGGGCTAGAGAAGAATTTAATAAACGTCATCAGGAGACCGTGAAGCCGAATAAGGTCAGGACGAGAGGGACGGTCAACGAGGAACTTTGAGTTTTATGATGAAAAAGGTTCGACTGTTGTCTTTTATTTTTATTGTATGTTGCGCTGTAGTTTTGGATCTAAATTTTATCAAGTCTGAAGGGAGCCTCTTCATGCATGTCGACCACCTGCACCACCATGCCGCCACTGGTGTCGCCCTACTGCTGCTCAGCTCGCTTCTTGTGCTGCTGCCTTAACTTCCTACCATTCAATGACCCCCGCTCATATCTTTACCGTCTCACCTCCATAACCTCCTCGCCGACTTTCTGCGCCACCATGTCACTACTGGAGTCGCCCTCCAGCCTGCTTGATTCTCTTTTTGCCGCTGCTGCCTCCCTTCTCTGTCCTCCACCTTCCCCTCTCAATCCACCCTCATCATCCCTCGGCCCATAGCTTGGAGACCGTGATATTTCATTCCTTTCCGGACATCTCGCCACCCATTCTCGTGCTCTCCGATCATGATCCGCCTTCCTGCGAGCCCCCAATCCCGGGCATGCATCCTGCACTCAAACCCCTCTGTCCACAGACCTCGTTTTGCAACTGTCTCGGACACAAATCAACCAGGCAAAGCTGTTTATAAACACGATATTCAGAGCGTCGCTGCCATGGCTGGATGCGGACAAGCCCTCGTACCTCGCCTGCACAAGAATAATGTGCGCTCAATCGCTTGGTCTCTATTTTTCTTCCCTTAGCAGCATGGGGGCCCGAGGTGTCGACAAGTACTCCACCACTCCTCATACATTCCCTCGAGTTCGATAATAGCGCTCTATAAAAGATCCTACAATAAGACTGCATTTGGGGGGCAATCGAAACAATGAAGCGGCAAATGCCAACTCTCTCATGACATTGTCCCCCAAATCTAAAAATATCCCAAAATGTCCCCAGGAAAAATACTCATACTTCTGCTCATCACACGTACTCGCATTGCGGACGACGAGCTTATCGCCAGTGTTCACACTCTCTACAATTTTCTCAGGAACACCCCCAGCCCCCGTGACGCTTCACACAAGAAAGTCTCGCTATAAACCCTATCTCCTCACCAACCCACCCCCCCAGCTCGGCAGTCAACCCTACCCCACCCTTCATCCGAAAATGCCCCCCGCAGCTCTAAGCCTCCTTTCGATTCTCCTTTTCTTCCTCGTTCAAACATCACTTGCGAAAGAGGTGCAGGATCGGAGGAGGACAACAGAGACTTACACCATCGTCACACGAGACAGCCACGGCGATGGCTGGAACGGCGGCTTGTTCACTTTGACAGACATCAGCTTGGGTGACGTTGTCGCAACTTCGACCGGGCCAGGGTCTGGATGCAGGTACAATCCTCCTGGCGATACTTGCGAGCAAACTGATTCAGTGAGCTTGACCTGCGGCAGTTTTTCTGCCTCACAAGCTGGTTCAAGTTACAGCAGTGAAATCTCGTGGCTCGTCAAGGACAGCGCCGGCTCAGCAGTTGCCGAGGCAAGCGGAACTAACAGTGCCTCATTTTCAATCCCATGTTCATCATGCGGACTGGGGAGCGGATCCATCTCTGAGACTGACTGCGAACCTTGCCCAGCCGGGCAGTACAGCGACGTTGACGGGCCCGGCACCTGCAAGCGATGCGGTGCTGGAAAGCATAGGTGAGCATGATGCAATAGTCGTGATGAGAGATGTAAGAGAGAAGAAGGGAGGAGAACACTTCTAACATCCGAAAACACCCGCAGCTCCTCCCTCTCCGCCATGTCCGCAGACACTTGCCTTCCATGCGAAGCAGGAAAGGCCAGCTCGACTTTGGGCGCAACATCAGAGAGCACATGTGTTCCCTGCCAAGTCAACACGTTTAGCGATTCTTTGTCAGCTGAGCTTTGCACCCCTTGCACCGAAGGAACGTTCAGCCTTGAAGGATCGAGCACGTGCTCCGCAGCCACATGCCCAGCAGGACAAGAGCCGACATCATCTACGGAATGCTCTCCCTGCCAATCCAACACTTTCAGCAGCAGCAACTCGACCGACCTTTGCTCGCCATGCCCTACTGGCAAATTCAGTGGCTACGGCGCAGGTGAGAAATGCATCGCTAGGCCCATACCTTTCACCCTCAACGTGGATTCTGCTCATCTAATGTCCAAAATCCACGCTCCTTGCTTTGCTCGCCGCAGTCGAATGCTTGCTGGATAAGCCCCTCTCGATAATCGTGTCCGGAATGTGCCTAAGTATTTACGACGGCGTCTACCAAGCCAAGTACGAGACAGCTTCTCGCCGATGGTACTACGAGAACGATAATGGCATGTTCATTTATTTCGATCCTACCTGCGACGGGAGCGGAGGCAATCCTAATCTGTGGATAGTCGACAACAGTGAACCCTCAACCACTGCAGTAAACGACTTGGACGGTGAGTTGAGAATAAATGTGGCCCTCCTCTATTTATACTAACCTCCCTCTCAATCTGCAGGTGACAGCACATGCACCTTCGCCGGCTACATTACCTCGACCTCCATGACTCCTCCGACAGGAACAAATACGTGGAAGATCCTCTGCGACGGCTCCTGGACCGACGTTCCCATCACTATAACTGAGTCGGACACAACAGAGACACCAGACACCATACTGGAATCTATCTTGATTGTATCTTTCCTGACAATTCTAATTAGCTTACCATTCATTGTTCCACGGGTGTACGTCATGTGCCTGCGGTTTGCCAGAAGGAACCAATTTTCCAAGGGAAAGCTCATTATTGATGGGAGAATGACAATTTATAGAAATCTTTCCCCATCAGGTAAGGGGATACAGCACACAGAGTCTGTGTAACGATATGCTTTCCGGCGACTTTTGGAACCGATATATGCTTTCTAATTCTTTCATCATCTTTTACTGTAACTTTCTTTTACAGCAAGTGAGCACAATGGCGAATGGGAATTTCTCAAAAATGAAAAGTATTACAGTATGAAAAGGAAGGTGACCGAACTATCCTACGTTCAGAATATAAAACAAATTGGACGAGGGACCTGCTATTTATGCGAGCGTCTAATTAATGTAGATATTCCTGAGGGAATCACTGAATTATGCGAGGCTTCATTTTGGGGTTGCACTGGTCTTTTGAACGTGAAATTACCAACGACGTTGAAAAAGATAGATAAGTGTGCCTTCCAATCATGCTCAAGTATTGAATCCCTCGACCTCTCCCATACACGCCTAGAAACTATCGGAGAGGATGCCTTCGGATATTGCTCCGAGTTAAAATCCTTGAGGCTAAACTCCACGATCGGAGGTCCAAAAGATGATCCCTTCACAGGCTGTTCTAAACTAGTGCCGTCTTACATCATTAATAGGGGGAATTCCAATTTTAATAAATATTATATTTTCGACTACCTCCGGTGGAAGTCCACGGTAAGATAGTATCCTGCCACCTGCCCAAATTCAATTTGTCTACTTTCACTTACCCTTTACCCCGCCCCAGCCGTTGCTTGTTGGTTGCATCGATGGGAACTTCAGTATGTTGCGGGAAATTCTAGACAAAACGCCAGAAGTCTTCTTAGAAAAGGGTGGAGGCAGCAATGAAATCGCTTTACAACATGCCTTCACATCTGCCTCCTTCATTAAACTATACCTCCAGCGATTCCCAAACTCCAACCAGTTTGGGTCGAAGGCTCTCGTTGATGTTGCCAAGGAGAGGGGCGCACCCAAGCTCACGATCGAAATGCTGGAGCTCCTCACCATTGACGAGCAGAATTTCTGCGACACAGATGCAGACATCCAGGCCGCCATTGACGTTAAGAAAGCTACCATGGACGAACTTGTGGCCGCCATGGGTAACATTGTTGACTACTCTGCTCGAGAGAAGGCGACGGTGCTGCAGACAAAGATGTTTAGCGAGTTAAAAATCGCCGACGTCAGCGCTGCCCAAGCTACTTTTCAAGAGCTCAAGGCCTTCTGCGGGGACCAAGCACAGAGACTCGGTGACCTCATTTCAGTAGTCATGAAGAAGTACAAGACATTAGACCCAAAAAGGTATGAACCGTTTGAGCAGGTCGTGGATATTCCAGTGAAAGAGCAGACGCCACCGCCCTCCGGTCTCAAGATCGAACAGCAGGTGGATTTCCAGCTCTCCAGCGCTAGCTGGTACGAGGAGTTGTTTAAAGCCGATATGAACGAGATCGCCAAATTCTTCAACGACGCGAGAACCTGCGAGAAGATCTGTGAGCACTACGGCATCGACAACAGTGATGGCCGTTGGTCCAAGGAGCTGAGGGCTGAAATGTACAACCTCGACTTGAAAACTAATGAGGTCGTGAGGACTAGGTTCGGGCCAGTGAAAGGGTTCCCGCGAGCGCTCGAGAAAATGAAGCAAGGGAAGACTTTGAGAGACTTGAACCGCGTCACTTTCGAGTTCGAGGACCCGTTATTGATGGCGCTGTGCTTCGAGGTGCTGAACAAGAAATACAACATTCACGGCCTCAAGAACAAGTATCTCCAGGAAACCTTCAAGGAGCCGCCGAATTTGCATATGAACTTGGACATCAAGGACGGTTGGCTGTGTGAAGTCCAAATGATGTTCAGGGACATTCTCCTAGTCAAGAAGGAGCTGCACAATTTCTACGACGTGAACAGAGCTGACGGGCCGTTTGTAGTTGCTAGCAAGCTCTTCAAGTCGGAAAAAGAAGACCAAGAAGAAAAGAAGGAAGAAAGCAAGACGACTTTACTGCATACCAATACCGCGGAAATAGAGAAGGCCGTGAAAGTGAAAGACTCAGAGATCGCAACGCTGAAGGAAAAAATAGAGCGCCTAGAAAAGATCATCAAAGAAAGCAAAGGAGAAACGTCAGCAAACCCCCTACACGCTGACTTTGAGAACGAGGGGAAGGAAGAGGGAGAAGGAAAGGGTTTCGGTAATCTCGAAATAGTGTAAGAGAAATGTTGTCATTTGGTTCGACGAACACTTTTCCATCCTATTCTTAATATTTATTTGTGACTCATACTCTACTCCAGATCCTAGCTTAATCCTAGATTCCCCAGCCAACTCTTCGGAGGCTGCTCTTGACCTTCGGCCGCCTTGGGTTCTTCCGCAGGCCTCTTCTTCTTCTTCTTTTTCTTCTTCTTCTTCTTCTTTTTCTTTCCTCCATCCTCCTCCTCCTCCCCCCCCCCTCCCCCCTCCCCCTTCTCCTTCGCCTCCCTCTTCTTCTCCTCCTCCTCCTTCTCCTCCTTCTCCTTCCTCTTCTTCTCCTCCTCAATCTCCTTATCTATCTGTCCCTGCATACTCTCCCAAACCTTCCCCCTCGCCCTCCCCTCCTCCACCCTCGGCCACCTCCCCTCCCAAATCCTCTCCTCCTCCCACTCGTCCTCCTCGACCTCCAGCATCGTAACATTTAGTTCGCCCTTCTCCATGACCACCGTGACACGACCGGCGCTACCAGCCTTCCACTCGCAGCTCCCAGTCTTGACGCTACCCCAAAGAGGCAGATCTAAAGCGTACCTCTTACCCTGAACGCACTCCTCACCCTTCATTACAACGAGCGTATTTAGTAATTTGTGGTGTTAGAATCGTTCGCTCCGCTTCACGAATCGTCCATCAGTTGGAGTCCCTTATCATCTTATATATCTCACCTCCTCCTCCTTGCGTCCCCCCTCCGTCCCTCTCAAAATAAGTCCCCCCCTATTCCCCCTAAACACCTTATTATCATACGTCCACTCCGTCACCTCCGGATCTTGTATACACTGAAAATGACTTACTTTAGTTGTTGTTTGTGCTAGGCCGGATGTTTTGGTTGAGAATTTTATTGAGAGATAGAAATGGGACGCGTTTTGAGCGAACCAATAGACGGGGGAAGAGTAGGGGGAACAGACGGGGGAGGAATCTGAACGGATTATTAAAAAAAATAACGTTCGAAATGTTATTTTTTTTAATTGGGGTTAGAGGAATAATATTCAAAACAGGCGTCAGGACAAAAGGTTACATAATTCAGTCAGCAGACAATCTGGCACCGGTATCGTGACTGCGGGGGATTGATTACGGACCTTGCTCTTGACTTAACGCGAGGAGGAAGAGGATTGAGAGGGATAAAATGTTTATGTAACAATGAAATGACATGAGGAAGCGGTCAGGCGAGGCCTGGCGGTTTAATGTAAGGCTTAATTTAAGGCTTAAAGCCTTGGCAAAATCAGAGAGCTTTTGCAGAAGAATGAAGGAAGAAGAAAAGTGAGATTTTAAGGTCGATTTGCTGAAGAGCTGAAGAAAGCTCACATTATTTTTATTGGAGTATGTGACCACTGCTGACGACGATAACGCTATTTTGACATATCCTAGCTGTTCACTATAACCAAAAGTGCACGTCGTTATAATTATAATTAATTAAAGATCGTCGCATATTCACACATTTCACACAAAAAGCAATAAAAGTACCGGCTACCGGCTAATTAACAATAAGGCCCAGCAATAGCTACAATAACGTTACAGATCAACACATTCGATACGTAAAGCCCGTTATACTTATAAACTACCACACAAGACTGCATTATTACCGGCATGGAGTTCCGTAAAATGTCTTCATTTCACCCCCAATTCAATCGATCCCCGTTCCTGAACCTTTACACAACAACAATTCACCCTACAACACACCACTAACGCGCTCACACATCGATCCCTCCCAAACACGCCTCCCCTTCTTACCACAGAATAGCCCGTACACCATCCACTTGCCGATAAACGTCCCAAAAGACCCCCAAACGTCCAATGTCATCTTCCCCTCCTCCCGCTAACCCTGTCGGGTCTGCCCCCCGTCCCAGCATTGCCCCTCTGACTGGTAACCTTTCCCCCTCCCGCATCTCTATGCTCCCTAGCAAGGATCTCTCCACCCTCCCCTCCTTGATCCAGACGACTACCGCCTCCCTCGACGTGATCTGGTCCCAAGTAGGTTACTCCGACATTGAAAAGTCAGCCCAACTAACCTCCCTCATGACTCTAATCCAAGAGATGTGTTCCTCAAAAATCAGCGAGGAGAACGCCGTAATGGAGCAGTTCCGCCACGCAATTGACGAGACCCGCAAGGAGATAATCGAGACCAGCAACGCTCTGCACAGGGAAGTTCAGGACGGAGTGCTCGAGGAGAAGGGGGAGGGGGTCACGCTCACGGAGACTTTGGGGAGCTTGACTGACGTCGCGGAGGGGCTGAGGAAGGAGGCTCAAGGAGCACGCGAGAAGGTGAGGAGCCGCCGACGGAACATTGCCTTTTTGATGCGCTTTTTTTGGTTTGTCGTAATTCTCTAACTCGGAGGACGGCGTTCTCGCTCCCGACGGCTCCTCTTAGATCAAAACCGCCCGCGCGACCATCCAGAACTCCCACGCCGCCCTCGGAACCGAGGTCCCCGACCAGTTCTCCCCCTCCGCCGTCGAGGATCTCTCCGACACCGTCGTCACCGCCTTCGAAATCCACGCCAAGGACATGTCAGACAAAGTAAACACCCGCGTAGGAGTCGTCAAAGGCCTCGTCGAAGACTGCCAGAACCTAATCAAGGAACTCCAGATCGAATCAGAAACCACAGAACTCGACCGCAAAGTAATGGGATCCCTAACCATAAATAAAGACGGCTGCACATCCTTAACATCAATGGTATCCGGCGAGACGTCCGTAGGAATCGGCGGCGCGGCCCTCGAAGACCTCACCGGACGCGTCGGCGACCTGACGGCGGAGAAGCGCCGTCGTAAGGGAAAGCTCGGGTCCCTCGGAGCCGAGATCGCGGCTTTATGGGAGAAGCTTAAGGTCCCTGAGGACGTTCAGAGGCACTTCACTGAGAGTGTGCAGGGGTTGGGGATGGACACTATCATGAAGGGGGAGATGGAGGTCAAGAGGCTCAACCAACTCAAGACTGACATGAGGGGAAAGCTCATCGAGGAGGCTCGCGAGACGATCATAGGTGAGTGTGTGTGTGGGGGGGGACGACACGTGAACGCTGGCCTATCGATGTTTCCGCCGTTTTGTTCTTCTTCTAATCGCTATGACTGTCCGAAATCGTTTCCTTTGCAGGCCTATGGGACGAGACCAACGCCTCTCAGCAGCAGCGCGACGCGTTCAAGGGCCTCAACGTCCGCGAGGAGTCAGGTGAGAAAGGTCGCTGCCAAGAGTTAAATATAAGGGTCCGAGCGAGACACGCTACATATGTTCTGACCCGTTCGTCACCCTCCCCCCCCTGCCCCCCCCCCCCGCGCAGAGTTCACCGACGAGTTACTCCAGTCGCACGACGAGGAGATAGACGTCCTCCGAGCCCGCCTCGATCAGATGAGGCCCATGCTAAAAATGATCGAAAGGAGGGAGGAAGTCGTCCTCGAACGTACCCAGTACGAGGAACTCCAGAAGGACCCAGAGCGCCTCAAGCAGAGAGGCGGAGCCTTGACCAAGCAGCTCATGATGGAGGAGAAGATGCAGAAGAGAATTAAAAAGGACCTCCCTAAATACAACGAAACCCTGACGAAGAAGCTCAAGGAATGGAAGCAAATGACAGGAGAAGATTTCATGTACCAAGGCCTCCCTTACATAACCATAATGGAACGCCAAGAGTCCTCATGGTCCGCATACAAGGACTCCCAGTCCCAGAAGAAGCTCGCGAAGAAACAGCAGGAGAAGGCTCGTTACTCCGGAGCCGGCGGAAAGCTCAAATTAATGACCAAGAGGAAGGGAAAACCGCTGGGGAATAATAATACCATCGGGAAGGCGTAAGGGTTCGGATCGAAAAGGGCAGAGAAACGTGTCATTTTAAGGAGAGAGGGGAAGAGGGGGGAAGGGGGGAAAAGCATTCAATGTAAGACAACAAAAAAATGAAAAAAAAAAGGATTGAATTGTTTGGATACACAAGGACTTGCTCAATTATTAAAACTACTTGAAGGACGCGATGGATTTCTTCTTCTCCATTACCATATGTTTCAATACCTGAACCAACCTTTCATCTAGGTTAACGTTTTCTTTAATTTTGGGTTGCGTCATCTTTTTTGACTCTACGGGATTGGAGTTTGAGCCGGCGAGGAAATTTTCGACCCAAGGGTCGGACTTTTTGTACTCGACGGCGCCGGTAGGGGAGACTTGGATGAAGGTTGAGGGGTTAGGGTTGGGGGTGTAGGTGTAGCGTGTTGTTTGGTTTCTTTGGGAGGAGGGGGTTTTGGTTGTTGTTTGAGGGGTTGTTGAGGTGGTTATTGCGCTTACGGGGACTGATTCGAATGGGTTGCCGACAGTTGAGGGGGTTTTCATGTCCTTAGGGGCGGCGGCGGCTGCGGGGCCCTTGACACCGGTCAATAGGAAGTTCTTATCGGCCTCCTTCTTCTCGTATGCCTTGGCGGCGTAGCTGTAGACGCTGTTACCGAAGAGGCTCCGAGGCGTCTCGGCGGCTAAACTTATCTCCTGCGTGCCGTACGTGTACCGAGTCCTTGGGGTCGACTCGTTGGCGACATAGCTGGGCGACGAGGGGTTGGCTATGATGATGGGCTTGGTAGCGCCGTGCCTGGCATGGGCCACGTGGTGCCCCTCCTGTCTGCCCAAGCTGATCTTGTACTTGAACTTGTTGTTGTCCCCGTTGTGGTTGGCGCCAGCGCTTGCGCCCGCCTTGGACTTTCCACCCAGCTGCTTGCTGTACTTTGCTCTGGCGGCCGCTACACTGTTCTTCTGGTTGCTCTTTGGCGCAGGTGTCGGAGCGGAAGGTTGAGACTGCGCCCTTTGCTGGTGCTGGTGCTGGTGCTGCTCAACCCCCCCTCCCCACCGCCTATTGCCATTCGATTTCAGCAGACCCATCGATTTGTTCCTTGTCGGCACTTGGCCCCACCTGATTTGATCAGGTTGATTGGGCTCAGGCTGAAAGTTCGGTCCCATGTCGTCCTTCAGCCTGCTCGGAGTCCACCACACTTCATTGGGATCGTCTCCAAAGTCGTATTGAGGCTCCATTGCCTCTTGACCGTAAGATTGCGGTTGCCTGTGGTGGCGTGAATTCGACTGCTGAGACATTTGCTGCGCTCGGCTCTGAGCCGAAGCCATCTGAGCCCGCTTCCTAGTAACTCTTTCCCCGCTCTGCGACTGCACGAAAGCGTCGTCCATGGCGCTCGAGACCTGCTTCGTCATCTTCGGCATGGGCGCAGGAGGTTGCCTCCAGGGCAGAGGCTTTGTGGCGTACCTCTCCTTCTCCTCATTCTTGGCTATCATCTTTCTCTTGCCAGAGAATGCGTGGAGCTCGGTGACCTTGGAGCCGCTCCCGTGCCCAAATTGCGAGAAGGCTTCAGAGCCCCGGCGTGTTGTGGAAGAGGGAGCGAACGGAGAACGCGGGGCGGTCTGAGTCAATTGCCGTCTAGTCCTTTCGTCGGGCACATTCTTGAATTTCCTCTGGGCCTTTTGGTGATATCCCTCCCCCTGCCCCTCCTCGCGAGCGTTGTTGTTGTGGTTGCTGTGGCTATTGTTGTTGTGGTTGCTACTATGTTTGAGGTGGCTACTCGGCGAGGGGTATTCTCCCATGGCCGAGTCTGTCGATCCCCTCCTCCCGAGGTTCTTTCCCCCATCCTCCACGCCTCCACCGGTGCCCTCGACCTGCTCCAAATGCTTTTGTTGAATGCTGTTGATACTAGCGGCGCCGTCCTTATTACCAATGACATTAACCCCGGGCATGTAGTGGATGATCTTGAACTTGAAGTTCTTGTACGTCGCTATGACGTTGTTCTCAAAATTTGCGACTTTCAAGTTTGTGTTCAAACTCAAGCTTCGCACGTCGTTATAACTTCGCAAATTGTTGTTGGAAAAGTCGACGACCTCCAACTTCTTGTGACGCTCCAGCCCCTCAATGACTCCTATGTAGTTGTGGCTTATGTCAAGCGTCAACAAAGTGTCATTGTAACCTTTGTTCTTGTTGTTTTTGTTTTTTGTGGAGGTGGAGGAGGGAGTGGCATTATTAGAGTACAAGCCCCAAGTGGAGTTTATAGCGTTGTGAGAAACGTTCAGGTGCTTCAGGTTCACCAGAATGTCGAAGCCGTTGAGCGTAGTCAGCTGGTTGAAGGACAGGTCCAAATTTACGATCGTCAAAGGTGTGTTGTGAGGCAGGCGCTCAATGTAGTTTCGACTCGCCAGGACGCGTTTCACGGCCTTGTACAACTTGAAGGTCTGCGAGAGCTCGGCCGTGGAAATAGATTTGTCAGAAAGGTTTATGTCGCCTACTGCGATCATTGAGACGAGCTCCTCCGGCTGAAGGGGAGGCTGAGGAGGAGGAGGAGGGAGAGGGAGAGGGAGTTGGTGGGGGGATGGAAGAGGGGAACGTGTTAGGACGTGCTGCTCGAGTCGCGAGGCAAGAGAAATCGCCAGATCGCCGCGCGATCACCCTGCCATGATAGCCATAACGTCTACAGGACACCAACAGACCACCCCCCCAAACTCACCTGTGGAAGGACCGGGGTCTGAGCCTGCGAACTTCCCTGCACAGCACCTGTCAAAGCGTGATTGTGACGGCTCGCATAACCTTCGGTCAAGAGGGGCGTGGAATACTGCGGGATTCAAAGGCGATAACAGATTTCGAGAACGTGAAGCAGTGAGTGTGAGAGTGTGAATGGTCGTACTGGCTGGGCGCCCCCTGAACTGGCAGGCAATGGTTTTCCTCTTTTGGGCGCGTGGGGAGACTTTCTGACGGACAAATAGCACCGATATACTCCGAAGACCACGCCAAGTTGAAAGTAACATGCTTACCATCGCAAATCAGGATTGGAGGTCTTGATCAATAACCACCCTTCATACATTTACCAGAAAGAAACCTCCGGGGGATTCCCGATCGTTTGGCAAACTATCAACTTTACTGACGTGCCGAGATAACTATACCCCCCCCTGAAAAGTAATCAAACCACTCTCCAGCGCTCCCCAATACCACTTCTTTCAAATAATTACTCCGACTGCAAAACAAACAGTCCAATCAAGCTCGAGCCAATGGAGAGCTCCAATCCTCCGACTCCCCCTCGAAGCGGCCGCACAGCCTCCCTCGTTGACCTCCTAGCTCGGCAGGACGGCGTCTTCAGCGGCATCCTTGATCCCGTTTCAGGCGCTGCCCTTGACGTTGTCGTTTCGCATGCTTATCGGGACGGCCCTCACATCGGAACTTACAAGACCGTGACTTCGACCGTGACCCGCCTATACAGGGATGGACCGCATTTAGGATCTGAAAACGTTGAGCCAAAGAAGAACGACAGCGACAGTAGCGACGAGGAAATAGATGAAGTTGAGAAGTACAGAAGCATTCAAAGGAGGCGGAGGAGGTTGAGGCCGAACGGAGTGAAGGACTTGGACCGCGAGGACGAGAGTAGACCAGCGAGGAGCAAGACGAAGCAGCTCTCCGCGGGCCAGGCGAACCTTTTGAGGACGGCAAGCAGGTGAGGTGAAATAGTCCTGTCCTATCTCAAAACTCATCTCTCAACTCATCGCAAAATCATCTCAGGCCCACCGAGACTCCTCGAGGCGAAATCCACTACGGCTATCACGATTACATCCTCGACAGTAACCTTCAGTGGGACCACTACATGCACCACCTGACCTCTATCGACCGCTTCAATGAGAACTATCGCTGTGAGAGAAGGGTCTTCGCGGTCTGGAAGAGGGTTTGCTGGTGGAGGGTGCTCAGGGTCAGGTACGGCAAGAGGTGCCTGCAGAACTGGAGCGCCTTGGCAGTCAATGCGAAGGGCTTCAGGAGATCGGCGGAAATTGGACAGAAATTCTTCGGAGCCACGGGCTTGAGGAGGGGTTGGAAGGCATTCAAGAACAGCGCCAAAAGGAGGCAGCTTGTGAAACGAAGGAAGATGGCTGCGACGGCCGCGGAACAGTTTCAGAAGGCGGGGTGCAAGAGAGCGATGAAAAAAATGAAGGAGTGGCGAACGAAGAGGATAAGACGGAGAGAGGGGGCGCTGAAGATTAAAAATCTCAACTTCGAGCTCATCATGAGGCCCGTGCTCTCGGCGCTCAGGGACTTTGCGGTCAAAGCGATAAATTCGGGCTACTTCAAGGTCGCTGTCAGGAAGCTCATGCGGAACGTCGACGAGCGCCGGAGGTTACGTTCCTTGTACTACATGGCGTGGGACAGGAGCGAAGTGCAGGCGATGAAGCGGGGCATAAGGAAGTTCAGGCGCTACGCCTCCCTCAAGAAGAATTTTCGAGTCAGGCTGCTGCTCGCCTTCAGCGGCACCGAGAAGTTGCTCAAGGCGAGAATGTTCTTTCACTGGAGAGTCTTCTGGGAGGAAGTGCTACTTTCCAGAGCGGTCGTGTTCGATAATGCCTGTCGGACGTTGCGGCTGAGGACCATGAGGACATGCCTCGAGAAGTTATTCAAGAATAGGGTGCAGGGTCTTGCCATAAAAGAGGCCGACGTGATGTTCCGGGACTGGAAGATCCGGCGGGGCATTCGCAAGTGGCGCCTCTTTGTCGCGCACAACAGCGCCATCAGAGGCTTTCGACACATCCAGCAGTTCAAGAGCGACAGTCGGCTCAAGATTATGTGCTTCCAGGCATGGAGAAGCAGAATATTAGTTCACGCTCGCGGCAGAAACGTTAAGAGAGCGATTGGCATCAATCTCGCGAAGAAGACGTGGCGAAGGATGAGCATCGTTTACAGCGCGTCGAAATTCTGTAAGCTGAGAATTGGACTTATGCTGACCAAAATCATGGTGGCGTGGCTGAGCTTTTCGCTAGACGAGAAGCAGAAGCGGCTGAAGCTAGTGAAATTCGCGATGGTGTTTTGGCGCAAGAAGTTGTTAAGGAGAGTGAAACTGCAGGCCAGGGCCAAGAATTTCTTCGCCGTAAGGTGCACCTGGAGCTGTAAGCTCGTCTCCTTTAGGGAGTTGAAGAAATTCGGCGAACGGCAGAAGGAGGGCAGGCGCCTCATGACCAAGCAGTACACGAATATGCTCCTGAAGAAGAAGGAGCTAGCTATCAAGACGTGGAAGTTCGTCGTGGAGAGAGTTTCGTGGCAGAAGGCTAGGCTGAGACTGAGCGTGGCGAGAAATAAGAGAAAGACATTTGATTTGTGGAAGGATTGGGCCACGGAGGAGAGGAGCGACAGGTTGCTGCTTGAATTTGGAGCGCGACAGGACGACGACCTAAAACAAAGAAGGTGCCTGAGGAAGTTGAGGCTTGAAGGAATCAAGAGGAGGAGGGAAAAGTCAGGAATCGAAATCGGGAAGAAGCACTTCTTCAGGAGGTGGGCGAATGCGGGACTGTCGCGTTGGAGGAGCAATATCTTGGCCTGGAAGGCTGCAAAGGACAAGACAGCGACCGGAACAGCCTACCACAGGGAGAAGGCGCTAAGGTCAGGGATGCACGAGTTGCTCGCGTGCAGGAAGACGTGGAAAGTCAAGCGCCTGATGCGAGTCGCTGCCCTCATGCTAAGAAAGAAGCACGGACTGGGCAGGTGCCTGATCGAGTGGAGGAAGGCCACGAAGAAGAGAATAGTATTGAGGCAAGGGGTGCAGTGTGGGCTGAGGCTCATGGTGTTGCTGGCGTGGAAGCGGTGGAGGGCCGGGGCGCTCAGGGTCAGGCACAGGAGAAAGTGGCTTAGGGTCATCGTGGGAGTGTGGAGGAGGGAGGCGAGGTGGGTTGCAGAGCTTTGCAGGATGGCGTCTCTCAAGAGGTTTTGGACGAGGTGGGAGCTGGGAACGAAGGCACAGCTCGAGAGGAGGAGGGTCGAAGCCGGGCTGACGAGCACGATCAGGGTGATGAGAAAGTCCACAATCTTCAGGGAATGGAGGAGAAGGTACTTGGCCGACTTATTTTACCGAGGAGAGGGCGAGCGGCTCCGAGCCCGTCACACTCTTTGCTTGCTCCACCGCCGTGGCTCTGCTTTCTCTTCGAAACGAACAGAACTTTCATCTTGGCTTCGCTCCGGTATTCTCGTCCACGGTGCAAGGAGCGCAGCAGGCATCATCTGGAGGGACGCGCTCAGGAGCTTCGAACTCGTCAGAATCAACGACGGGCGAGTTGATTTAAGCGTCTGGGCCGGCAGTATACGGCTGCAGTCTCTGCACATAGCAATGGAAGGGATGAAAACTTGGCTACTGGGTAAATTGGAAAGGGCGAGGAGCAACGTGGCGGCCCTCCAGTTCTGGAAGGAGACTCTATGCGCCAAGGTTTTTTCGGAGTGGAAGGTCGTCAAAGCTGAGCGACTCTTCATGGAAGTCAACAACGAGGTCGCGTTAGACTTCTGGTACCGCAGCACAATAAAAATGTTCTTCAAAGCGTGGGAGGTCAGGACGATGTACTTTGTCAAGATCAGGCTCGAGGCGGAGGTAGTTCAGCTGAGGGCGGGATTCGAAAAGTTTGTCTGGGGCATCGAAGAAGCGAAGCTCAAGAGGTTGCAGAGGCTGGCGGCCTCCGAGCTTTCGACGGTGCGTCTGAGGAGAGTGTTGTTGGCCAATTTCACCGCCTGGAACGATTACGTGTTGTTTGAGCGGAAGGATAGGGAGATCAGGAGGCAACGAAAGGAAATAATGAGTTTGTTACAGTTGGTCTTGGTGCGGTGGAGGATGTGGGTCAGGGGTTTGAAGGTGAGCACGAGCGACTACGAAGCCAAATTTATGGGAGCGAGGCGACGAACTGCAAAGGCGCATGTACAAGATATCGACGACCGTCTTCCGGTCCTCCGTACGTAACGTTACTGCCAACTCCACCACAGTTACTAACGTCCACAACACGCTTGTCGCAGCTTACTCGACTCGTTCATGTCCACCACGACAAGCGTTTCAATGCGAGTGTGGAGCACGATATTATGGACGAATTGAGAGCAAGTGCCAGTGCCAGTGGGCTATGAAATATGAAACATGTAATTGATTTTTTTTGAATCTTCGCTTGATTTAATTTTGTTTTGTTTCTCCCTCCACCCCCCCCACCCAGTCACTACTCACTGACCGCCCTGTTCCAATTCTGAAGTCTGGTCCACCTCTTCATCCTCTTCTATTAGCTTTTGGACCTTCTCAGCGTACTCTTTTGCCTCGTTGGGATTATCTTCGAGTTCGTGGGCTATGCCATCCCAAACATCCTCGCGAGCCCCAGCCTCGTGGTATTTGTTTATCAGGGCCTTCATCAGCACCTCCTCCTGATCTAAAAAGTCCGTGATAATGGAGGGAATCAAGTCCATCTTCGTGGGATTATATTTAAGGTAGAAGGCGTAAAGAAGGACATTAAAGTCCTGTTTTCGCCAGATGGCGTCCTCAGGGAACTGGATATCGTCTAACTCCTCCTCGTCGTCGTAGTCCTCGTCGTAGCCCTCGCCATAGTCCTCGTCGGCGTAGTCCTCGTCGGCGTAGCCCTCGTCGGCGTAGTCTTCCCCCCCACCTTCCTCTTCCTCCTCCTCCTGATTCGGCTCAGAGAAGCGCACGGACTTTTTCTCCTCAACTGTTTCTTGGGATTGACTTTCGTCTTCCCAATCTTCATCCTCCTGCGGGACCAGGACCTCCGCCGGAACGGTCGGTTGCGTTTTGTTCTTTTCTCCGATCATGCCGGCATCCTCTGCTCGGTCCATCCACATCCAGAAGTCGTCGTTGCTTATCTCAGGGTATTCGCCTCCCTCAATGCTCCGAAGCATATCCATGTCGTGCTCCTCGAATGCGACCCTCATGATGGAAGGCATCCCCTCTAGAAGCTCGTTGGGGTCCGGACCCTCCTCCTCCTCGTCGTAGTCCTCTTCGTCCTGCAATCCCTCTTCCTCTTCCTCTTCCTCTTCCTCTTCCTCTTCCTCTTCCTCTTCCTCTTCCTCTTCCTCTTCCTCTTCCTCTTCCTCTTCATGGTAGGATTGACCCTCGTCCTCATCACCGGCCGGATCTTCGTCGTCCTTCTTTTCCTCGACTTCCTTCGGAGGAGGGTTCATCTCTTCGTGCCGAGAAACTAGGCGCTTGAGGATCTTGTGGCCAAATTTTTCCGTCGCGTCATCATTATGAGACGGTAGGGCCTTGGGCTGCTGCGTCTTTTTCTTCTTGTTCTGGTCGGCCTTGATTGATTCACCGAAGTAGGTTCCATTGGAGACCATGTCTTCGATTCTCTTCGTTTCGGCCTCATACTTGGCAATCTCCTCTCTCTGCGTGGCCATGTCCTTGAGCTGCTCGAGCCTCTCAGCTTCCATCAGTTCCGCCTTGCGCTGATCTCTCTCGACAGTCTCCGCTCTCTTCCTCTCTTGAAAGACGTCGAGAGATTTCTTCTGACGTAATTTGAAGTTCATTTCATCTATCGCCTTCTGCTTTGCTTCCATCTCCTCCCTTTTAATCCTCTCTCTCTCCCTCTCTTCTTCTTCTCTCTCTTGCTCTCTTCTGATTCTCTCCTGCTCTGCCCTTTTTTCTTTCTCAAGCCACTTCTGGTTTAACGCATGCTGTTCGCCTTGCTTTTTGCGGGCTATCTTGAGCTTCTCCAACGCCATGTCGTTGATCCACTTCTTCTTCTTAGCCTTCTGCTGTCTTAGGAACTCCTCTCGTTGTTCTTCCCTCAGCCTCGCAGCTTCTTTCGCCATATCGAGCAGCCGCTTCGTCTCGGACTTAGCCTTCCTGTCTCTCCTTTCCTTCCTCAGCCTGTCAACGGCCAAGCGGTCAAGCTCCTTCTTCCGCCTCTCGGCCTCGGCCTTCCGCTGCCTGAGCAGTTCTTGCGGGTCCTCAATGGTGTGGATGTTGGAGAGGTCAACGTCAACTTCGTCGCCTTTTTCCATGACCTGCAATGCGCGTTTCTTGAACTCGTAGAATCTGCAGAGCTCGGGGTAGGTCATAGACTGAACCTTTTTCAACATGGACGAGGTCTCTCTTTCCTTGACATCCTCCAATTTCCAGGCCTTACCAAACACAGCCAACTCTTGCTCGAAGGACGCGAGGTCTGGGATCTCGTTTGCCTGATCCTCCGTGATGATCCCGTACTGGAGGTCGTCGTCGATGTGGGCGAACAGATCGGAGATGAGCCACATCCCCAGTTTGTTCCTGCGACGATTATGAGTTAGAATTGTTTAGTGGTGATAGTGGGCAAGGCAACGCAACCGAATCGATTCTCGCAGTTTCTCACCTTTTCCTCGCACTGGCAGCATTGCCTGTCTCTTTCGCCAAGAAGCGAACGACGGACAGCTGAAATTGGGGCATTATCACCCGCTCGTTCCAGTCCGGAACTTGGTCCAGCGCGTGCTTCCGCTTGAGTTGGGCCGTGATCTTGCCCTGGAGTTCAACGAGCTCCTTGCCCTCCTCTGCAGCCTTCTTCGCGGAGAACTCCTTGTGTTGGATGAGCAGAATCTGCCTCGCCACGTGAATGGCCTGTCGGTGCTTGTCAACTTCGGCTTTGAGCCACTCTGGATCAACGTATTCCTCCGGCTCCTCGTCGACCTCCATTTCTTCATAGACGTGCTCGTCACCGTCTTGATCCTGCAGCATCTGGGGCTCGGCTTCATCTTGGTTCGCGTCCTCAAGGTGTTGCTCGAACATGTTCGCAGCTCGGCCCAGCACGGACTTGCGGGGCAATTTTCTTTGCGGCTTTACGCATTTTTCGCACAGGTCGTAGTCACATTCCCTGCAGCCGTAGAGGGTCGTCCCCGCGGGAAGTGGCTTCTGGCAGTCGTCACAGTAGAAGTTTGGCTTGGGCGTATTGAAGGCAACCAAGCAGTGGCCCAGTTTGCACTTCTTTTCGTAGCCATGATTGTTATTGAGTTGTCCTACCTCGTCCTCCTCCTCGTCGGCGCTGGTCTCGCTAGGCTCGTAAGAGGTGGGCGCAGCGGACGAGAAGATAAGTTCATCGATGGTATCCCTCTTGGCGAATTTATCAGTGTTTAAGTCACCCTCGGGGCCTTCGTCGACAACAAGGCTAGACTCCGACCGGAACCGTTCTTGTTCGTCCTCCATGTCGTCGCTCGTTTGAGTCACCATCGACGACCTTGCAAGGGCCGTGTCCATGGACGCCCTCTTGCCCATGGACGCCCTCTTGGACTGCCTCTTCGCCATGGACTCTCTCTTCTCGCTCATCGACTCCCTCTTGGGAATAAGATCTGTCTGGCGCACGGCGTCAAACTGGTGCTCGCTGTAGTCGCCCTCGACCAATCTGAAGTCGGTGTGGAGCTGATCGAACCTCTCATAAACGAAGCTGATGGTCGAAACCATGGCGATGGTGACTTCCTTGAACGCTCCTACCCGCTCCGCGTCCACGAACGAGGAGTCGTGCTGGAGCTCCTTGAGCGCAAGCGTGATATCCGGGCAGGTGCAACTCGACCCCACCTCGTCCTCGTACCCGAGGTAAGAAATTTCGAAGGAGTCTCTCACAGCATTTACCTCCTCCTTGTTGCAGTTCTTCCTCTTATCCTGGCAATTCCTGCACTCGCAGAAGCTCTTGAGCATCGGAACCGCAATGGTCCCTTGGTACGAGGCTCCTAGCTCCTTCTTCTTATCGTCTTCCGCCTTTTTCACTCGCTCGAGAAGGATGTTGGTTAGCTCGACCATGTCCAGGGCCATGCCTACGAAAGGGACCTTGGACAGGAACTCCCCGGCCTCCGGCTTCCACAACAAGTCCAAGAGCTCCGGCAGGGCCATTAAGGCGCTAGTGTTCCAGTTCTCGTAGTCGTACTTCATCTCCCCATTGTAGACGCAGTTCTCCATGTCAACTCTGGCCTGCTTGAGGATGCAGTTCCTCTCGACTTCGTAAAGCCTCTTCAAGTAAGTATGCTGGAGGACCTTGTGGGGCTCGGCCATCATGGAGAGTTGGAAAGAGGCAGCCTTGCCGAGGGAGAGGTCCTCGCTGAAGAGGGAAAGGGGATGAGTTAGGTTGCGTGTGATGAAGAGCGAGCACGAACCTCTTCTTCTCTCACCTGGCTCGTTTGCTCTCAGAGTGGATCTGGTAGCGGTCGGTGAAGGGCAGGAGAACGGTCTTGAGATCCTCAACGACGGCGTCCTTCTGCAGCTCCTTCTCGAGGAACGCGACGGCGACGACGTCGTTGTCGAGGATGTCCTTGTAGACGGTGGCGCAAATGACAAGGTCGCGGACCCTCTTTTCTTTCACACAGATGTTGACGAACTCATAGAAGCTGTAGCCCCAGTCGTTGCTGTTGGTCAGGGTGTGGGCGTGGGGGTGGTGTAGCGGTGAGAGGGGGGTGAGAAGTGGCAAAATAGACATTTCTCTGAGGGGGGTGAGGATCTCACCTCATGCGCTCAAAGGCAGCTTCAAAGACTGAGGAGTCGCCATCGAGAGGGTACTCATCGAGGGCAGCTTTGAGGGCTGCTTCAGCCTGAGAGGAGGTTTGAAGGGAGGGGTTGAAGGACGAGGGGCGAGGGGAGTTAGGAGTCCGAATGCTTACGTGGTGTGGTAGGGACCTGGGGCAAAATCTACGCCTACGCATCTTCTCACCTCCTGCAAATCTTTCTCCAAAGCCGCTGGCTTCTTCAACGCGTCGGTGATGAAATCTGACATCTCGCGGGTACACCCGCTGTGAAACATGGACTTCATCTGTTTGGCGCACTGTCCGCGAATGGAATGGATTGGCAGGGACCTCCAGCAGAGCTTCAGGAAGGGGAGGTGGGGCCAGGCATTCTGGGTGGCAATCCCAGCCGCGGCAACGATGGTTTTGTTCTTATCTTTCTTGGGCAGGGTAATCAGTAGGGGCACGGCCTGGTCCCACTGGCCCGTCTTCACGACGGGGAGGAAGGAGGCCATTGTGGAGTGGGGGGGCTAACTGTTCACGGGCTCTGTTCAGGCGAGGAGTGTGTGGCAAATTGGAAGGATACGCGCGGAAGGGGGCGTTGGGGCGCTCAAGACGGGAGAATTGTGGAGACTTTGTCGTACAGGTACAACGTAAGACCAACAATATGCGTTAGGGGGCAGGGGAGGGTGTTTTTGGAAAAAATAATGAAAAATCTGAGGGATGAGAGATGAGAGATCGAGAGAGAGAGGAGCAAACAAAGCTGACCAGCTCCAAGGGCTTAATTTTTAAAATTTAAATGTTAAGATAAATATTAAAATTGTATCGTCGAGGTTAGTTAATTACAGGATAGTTCTTAAAATTTGGTGGAAAAAAAAGCTATCTTTTATTAAAAAAATATTAATTTTCTTATAATTCACCTTTCTCGACCAGTCTCATCCTCTCCTGGATATCGTCGAATTCCTTGATCAGTTCTGTCTTATATTTTCTTCCTCGCCTCAAAACTAGTGTTCGCGCTCTTCTTGGCAACGCAGACCTTCGCATTAGCGAGCACCCTGTTCCAGATGTTAACTTTTTTGTCCTGTTTGTCCTGTTTCTCATCGCCGAACTTCTTCCACCGTCTCCCACAAAGCCCCAAGATTGCTCCTCTGCTCACTCGACATCTTGTCAATGTCCTTCTGAATCGACATTCAAACTCCTAGGTCGAACGTGTTTGTCTCCGGCGAGTTCCTGGGCTAAGATACAAGCTATAATTCCGTAGCTTGCCCTTCATGTTCGTGTACTCGTCGAAGGCTTCCAAGGTTTCCTGTCACTCACGTAGAGGCAAAAATCATTCCAGAGGCAAGATGATGGATCTGTACCGTATATTAATGCGACCCCGTACACTAACCTGTTTTTGCTCGACATTTGTGTATAACCATTCCAATCCCCTTCACCATACTCGTGCGAAACAAGAGATGTTTTACCAGCAGCCTCAACAAAAAATCGACGCTCAGGTCACGTTAACACTAACATAACATGGTGCCATTGGAGATACACATTGGATATTCTGCGGATCAAATCCCTCTCGTGGCGTCCTGACAAGGACACTACTTGCCAGTGAAACACTGCAAAATGGAATTTTCCTTTTTGCTGTTGATCAACAGCTATTTCCAATACAACAATACATACATCATGTCTTCGTTCATGGACGAAATGGATTCTGGCGTGGCGTTCATCGTCTCCAAGTTAAAGAAAGAGCTGGCGAGCCGCGGTGCCAAGGGCATCGTCGGAATGGGTAGGAAATTCAAGATCATGGTGAGTCCGCTGGACGACGCGGAAGAAATTCCAAACCTGCCAAAAACTAACCCAGCACGAAAAATATCCCCCCTTCGACAGGACGACGATGGATCGGGCTCCCTTAATATGTCAGAGTTCAAGAAGTGTATGAAGTAAGTACGCCGGGGTTGCAAACTGGGGGTGGGGAAGTTTTACTGATCGCCTTTGAGAAGACCAAGGTCACGAACACAGCGAATTCGCCACTTCTCGCTCGGGAGTTACTGATTCGCCCCCCACCACGGCAACGATGTCAGCACAAAAGGACCCTCACGGGGGCACTTTTCCGCTCTCGCGCGTGGGAATCTCGATTTTACAGATTCCTCTTGAATTTTCCGACTAACCCTCGCCTCTCCTCCCAACCTCCTCCCCAAACTACCCCCCTCCCCCAACTTCCGCAGAGAAATGAACATGGAACTCACCGAGGTTGAGCTCCGCAAGCTCTTCGAGCACTTCGACCAGGACCAGGGCGGCTCCATTGGATACGAGGAGTTCATCCAGGGTGTCCGTGATCCCCTTACCCCCCGTCGTCTGAACCTTGTCCAGTTGGCCTTCGCCAAAATTGACCGCGACGGCTCCGGCGTGGTCGAGCCCTCTGAGGTGGTTGGCGCGTACAACGCCGACAAGCATCCCGACGTAATTTCGGGCAGTAAGACTGCCGATGAGGTCCTCCGTGAGGTGAGAAACTGCGAAGAGCACATCGACGAGCCGGAATGCGTTAAATCTGCTTCCGTCTCCGGCTGCGCTAGGAGCTTCAGACTAGATATCGACGTCAGAACCTCCGCCATGCAATTCTAACTCGTTCGGTCAAAATTTCATGCGACTCGCTTCGCTCGTTGCAGTTCCTCGACACCTTCGATGTCGGCGGTGTCAAGGATGGCAAGGTCACCAAGCAGGAGTTCATCAACTACTACACGAACCTCGGGGCGAACATCGAGAACGAGGATTACTTCGAGCTGATGATTCGCAACGCCTGGCACATTGCCGGAGGAGAGGGAGCCGCCGCTTCCTCTGCCAACAAGCGTGTCCTCGTCACCCTGGCGAACGGCAAGCAGGAGGTCGTCGAGATCGAGAACGACCTCGGCCTTGAACTCATCCCCGAGGAAGGAGGCAAGAGGAACAGCGAGATCATGAGGAGGCTCCGCCAGCAGGGCATTCACGTCATGGGCATCGACGCCAAGGGCTCCGTGGACGACACGCAGAGGAGTGGCAAGAAGATGAAGGCGAACAACCCGACCTTCACGTCCTCCATCAGTCTAACCGGCGTCGGAGAGGCCCCCGGAAGGAACAGGGTCGGAAAGCCTACGCCCAAGGGACAGAAGAAAAAATCCGTCGCAGCGGACCACATCGACATCCACCAGAGCGACTTGAAGTCGTCCCTTGGCTTCATTGCCAAGAAGAAGAAGGCCGCCGCCCCCAGGCCCCAGCACCAGAGCCTCGCCCAGATAGCCGGCACCGGCAACGTCACACACATCATCTCGCGCCTCAAGAAGCAGCTCGCGTCCAGGGGAGCTAGGGGCATTATCGGGCTTGGCAGGAAGTTCAAGATCATGGACGACAACGGCAACGGAGCTCTCTCCCCCGAAGAGTTCAAAAAGGCCATGGCCGAGTGCGCCCTCGACCTCACAGAGAGTGAGTGCCTCTCGCTTTTCAAATACTTCGATAAGGATGGCTCCGGCGACATCGGCTTCGAGGAGTTCTTGGGTGGAGTCCGAGGGGCCATGAACCCCAGGCGCCTCGCGTTCGTTAGCCAGGCCTTCGACATCATCGACGCGGACGGCAACGGCTTCGTCGAGCCCAGCGACATTGTAGAGGCATACAAGGCCAAAGAGCACCCGGACGTCCAGTCCGGCAAGAAGACAGAGGAGGAGGTTCTCCGCGAGTTCCTCGACACCTTCGACGTCGGAGGGGAGAAGGATGGCTGCGTCACAAGGGCCGAGTTTGAGAACTACTACAAGAACGTCTCGGCGAGCATCGACAACGACGATTACTTCGAACTTATGATGCGCAACGCATGGCACATTTCCGGAGGAGAGGGGTGGTGTGAGAATTCGGCCAACAAGAGGGTCCTCGTAACCAATAGCGAGGGCAAGCAGTCAGTCGTCGAGATACAACACGACCTCGGCCTCGACCTGATCGAGGACCCCAAGGCCAAGCAGAAGGAGATGATGCGCAGGTTGAAGAAGCAGGGAGTGGACGTGGTGAAGCTCGACACAAGCGGGAACACAGATGAAGAATCGGGGAAGACCACGAACAGAAATTTCAAAATCGGCAGCGACGTCTTTAACTAGTGAGAGAGAGCCCCAACTACTAGCAAAGGATGAATACTGTATGCCGACGATGAACGCTGATGCGATGACACAACATGAAGGGGGGGAGGGGGGGGAGGATGGAAAAGCAGAGTTAGGTCGCTGTGTTGTGTATTTTACTTTTTGATGAAGAACGAACCGAAAAAAAAACTTTATTATAAACAATAAAAATGTTGTGTTGTTTTTGAGCGAGGAGCAAACGAAGCGAAGAGTTGGGAGTGTTCTCACCCCCCCCCCTACGTGATTGTAGTGGCCGAGGGAGATCTGCACATTTAGTATATTCATTCCACGAAATTAATTGCCGAGAATAACTCCTTGGAGGGTGGTGTTGGAGCCACAAATCTGACATTTCTAACTACTGTTTCCCGGTTCTCCAGTAAATCAGCGAATTTTTTTGATAAAAGCAGAATGGACATTGGACCCGATTTCGACGAGGTTGCTGCCGCCGGCTTCCGCTGCTTTGAAGGTGCGCAAAGTCCAGCCTGCCAGTTGTAAATCCCGTGCCCACGCCAAAAGCAAACTCTAACCCAACTTTCTCAACTCCTGTATACGGAATGACTACTTTTTGTTCTACTGCTGATCGATCAAAAAAGAGGACAAGGGCGTCAAGTACCACAACAGTTGTCCTGCATTGATGGGGTGTTACGCGAACGCCACAGGGGGTATGCAGTGCCAGTGCAGTGTTGTGGTGATAAAGTGAGTATGTTGTTGACGGGCTCAAGTCGACCGCGTCGACCAGGCTTACAATCTAAATATAAGCATACTAACCAACCCAACACCTCACATACCTCCTTACTACTATCAGCACCGGCGAGGACTGCGACAGAAACTGCGGCTGTATGTCCTCCAGTAGGTGAGAGGCTACGAGGAACTTCCATATGTGACACAGCTGCTGGAGGCTTGTTGACAAGCCTCGCCACGGTTTCTAACGCTTCCCTCGTCGATAACGCAGCTGGCAACCCATAACCGTGTCCCTCATCTCAAACAGCTTAGCCCTGTACAACCTCTGTTGGGCGCTATGGATGTGCAGAAAACTCTTCATTTTGAAGGAGTTCAAGAGGAATGCCGTCACCGAGGCTCTATTCTGGGGAGTCGTCTGCGCTTTCGCCGGCCTAATCCATGACAGCATGGAGCTCCTTGGCATGTTCCTCTTGGACGCAGACTTCCACACGGCTTTTTACATGCCCGGAACGGGCGTCGGTTCGATCTCCCTTTCAATCGTGGGCTTCGGCATCGTCAGCTGCGACCTGAGCATCCCTCTATTGTGGATCAACATCAGCTCGGGAGGGATGAACAAGGCGGAAGTGGCGGAGAGGAAGAAAAAGGCGGAGAAGACCGTGAACATCCTCCTCGGGATTTACCTATTGTCGTTCCTTGGAATCGCCGCGGTAATGGGCAATGGGATCACTGGCCTGTACGCTATTTTGTGGCTGCTAGGAATCACCCTCAACTTCAACTACGGAGGCCGCATGATGCGAAAGCAGTTGACGGAGAATGACAAAGAGGGGCGAAACACGGAGGCAGTCAAAGGTATCATGGTTTTCGTGAGGGGCTTCACCGTAAGCTTCATCCTGTACGTGCTTTCGATCGGTTGGTTCGTCGTCTCCTCTGGCGCAAACGAGGACCCTGCGGCTTGGTGGCTTCCCGCCCTAATGATTTACATCAGCATAAACCTGATGGTCAATTGCAACCTCCGGTACGTCCACACAAGCCTCAAGAAGAAGTTCTCGAAGATCAAGAACGGCGTCGTCATGCCTAGCAGCACGACGGCGTCATCTGCCGTGAGCTCAGCTTCATCTGCCGCGTCTTCTGTTGAGAAGTAAAGTATAATAAAGTGAAAATGGGAGTTGGGGAGGTGAAAGTAGAATAGAAAAATACTAGTTACTTTGTTCCGGAAAACCCGTCACCTATTGGCTTCCTTAAGCAACGCCTCCTCCCTCCTGCTCTCCGGCCCATGAAACCTCTTCCTCTCCTTCCCCAAACACGTGTACATATCGAACATACAGCTTGCGATGTTCTCCTTCGCGATCTCCAGGTACGTAGGGAAATCGGAGTTACCGTCACCCCGAACGGACATGAAGTCCATCGTGGTACGAAGCTGCCCTAGGAGGACATTCGACTGAGAGAATTTTAACGCTGAAGGGTGCAACCTTCCGTTAGACACTGGGGGTTGGCGGGGGTGGGGCGAGAGTTAGAATAAACTATCGGCGGACGGGTTTGGAGTCGAGAGGAACTGCATCCTCAAGCAGGCCATAGTCGACATGAAGAATTGCGTCTACAATGGGTAGATGAAGTATAGCTACGAGAACTGGATCACTAGCGCCTTAAGGGTTTGGCTTTCTCGAAATCCGAGGCTCACCTATACCGTTAACAACCGAGCTGGCCATCATGACGATTTCAACGTCATTGCTCTTAAGCAGTTCAATGATTTCGTTCTTCAAATCGTCCTCGCCGACTTCGCAGAGGGCGACGACGTTGTCGAAGTGGTACGTCAGAGTTTCGATCGTGAAGAGGGCGCTTTTTGTTATGCGGAGGTTCGGGGAATGGAGGAGAGATATTAGGAGGGAGGTCAATGTGGTGGTGGAAGAGGACGGGAGGTTATGTTCTTCATACACACTGTGTTATGAGGTTTGGCGTAAATGTGTATGGCGTGTTATGTCGTGTTAGATTTCCGTTGCGTGAATGTGTTATTATTCTTCTCCTTCTTCACCTGCTAGTTTGGTTCCTGAAAACCCCCTTAACAACCCCCGCCTCCATCCCAACGTTACTGAGCTGATTAAATATCCTACAAACAACTTCGGCGCTAAGACGCCTGAACTTCTCGTTGTCGCTCCTGTACAAATGATAGAGCCTGTTGGGCAACGTAGGCATAGACGATAATTCAATGCAAGGGGATACTATGAATGTTTAAGGGTGAGAAAAAAACCTCCCCCCCAAACACCAAAATGTTCTTACTCTTGCCCATATCCTCAAAGCTCGTTTTTCTTACCTTCTAAACTCATGACACTCAAACTAAACAAACACTCCCCCACAATCCCATCATTCTTACTCCCCTCCAACGCCAAAAGATCGACCAAAACAGGAAGGCAACCGACGTCCTGGAGGATTAAGGTGCCGACGGGGGAGGAATGACAGCGGGAGGAGAAGTGGGAGGAGGCAAGAGCCATTTGACGACGGTCGAGGGATTTTAGGGAGTTTACTAACGCCTGAAGAAAGGAGGGAGGGGGGGGAAGGGGAGGGGGTGAAGGTGAGGGTTTTGTTGTTAGAGCGTTTGTTTCTTTTGTTCTTTCTTTTAATCGTTATATTTATCTGGAAGAAAATCAATAACACGTTTGTTCGTGGAGAACGTGCATTCTCAACCACGTTGTTCGTTCTTTCATCTTTCTCACCTTTGCGCCCATGACCTTCCTAACAGCCTTCATAAACCTTGTATCATCCTCCTTAAAACCAGCTGTACCGTTTAACTGTTTGAAGGAGGTTATGTTACGGGCCATTTTTATTAGGGCGAAGATTGAGTTCGGCTTTTGGGGGTCGTCCATTTTGAAGGAAGATGGGGGGAGGAGGAGGAGGGGATTTTTTAGGGGACGAGGGAGGAAGGTTTAGGTGAAGTGATTGTCTTTGAGGGACGACGGGGGGCTTTTAAAGGATGATAGAGACGGGAGTGGAGAGGGAGGGGAGATGCGTAGGCTGAAAAGGCTTTCGTCCGTTTTGTTAAAGGCAATATATGGCAAGGATCAAGGTGTTCTGGGCAGGATTTTGTTGGAGTTTCTCAGGAGGATCACCCCCAAGGGCTTCGCCCCAAGTGATCCAAGTTAGTCAGTGTTTCTACCATATCGTTAACAATGTACCGTCTCGCTATTTTCTTCGCACTCATCCAGCTCACTTCATCATTCAGTCCTCATTTCGCATCCACACGGCATAATACGGTGCGTAATTGATGCAGAAAGGGGTTTGGGGTCCGATCGATGTCGGTGATGAGTGATGGTCCTTATTTTTGGCAGGGAGGGTACAGGCGCTCGAATATTCGTATAATAATCGCAGCGACGAGAGCTTTAACGAACACCGAGTGAGCTAACCTCACGAGTGACGCTCCAAGGTGGCGAGACAATGCATGTATGCAGCCAAGTGCTCTGCTTGGCCGCTCAGGTGTAGCGAGGTCCGAGCGAACGTCTCAGCTTGCAAGCCTTGGTGCCTCCCTTGGTGCCTCCATTGGTGCCTCCATTGGTGCCT
Source organism: Triparma strigata (assembly GCA_030267945.1). Taxonomy (NCBI): domain Eukaryota; class Bolidophyceae; order Parmales; family Triparmaceae; genus Triparma; species Triparma strigata. The sequence goes on from BRXY01000086.1 coordinate 43,883, forward strand.
CCCCACCTTCGCCCGTGACGGCCGCGATCTTATCACATGAAAAAGACTAAAACCAACCCTCGCAACACATTACTAACACAATACAATACAATACAATACAATACAATACAATACAACACAATACAACACAGGCGCTATTCGGAGGGGCCAAGGGCGGAGCCACCACCATGGAAGGCAAAACCAACCGCGTGGCCTTCGTGAAGGACAAGCTGTCCTCCTCCGAAATGATCTTCAGCATCCCTTCCGAAGGTTTGACAGTCTCCCAATCCTCCGACCTCCGCTCCTCAATGCCCGAAGGCACCACCGTCGCCCTAATCAAGAACACCCTCATGACCCGCGCCATCGCCGACACAGGCGCGTGGGAGTCTTCAGGCGAGATGCTCAAAGGCACCAACATGTGGTTCTTCATAGAATCAGACATCAAAGGCACCCTCACAGCCTTCAAGAAATTCCAGAAGGAGAACGACAAGGCCGAATCCAACCCCATCCAAGGAGGCGTCATAGACGGCGACCTCCTCGACCTCGCTGGCGTCAAGCAGGTCGGCGAGTTGCCTTCCAAGAAGGAGCTCATCGCGAGGATCGCTGGAGGATTGAATATGGTGCCTACTAAGGTCGCGAAGGTCGTGAAGGCTCCTAGCTCGAAGTTGGCGAGGGCTATTCAGCTTGCAACTGAGGAGAAGAAGGAGGAGTAAGGAGAACGGATGAAGAACGAGGAGGGAAAAGAAAAGAAAACAGAAGGGGGGGGGGGGGGGGGGAATGGTGTGGAATGTGGGAAAGAAAAGAAAGAATGAGACAAAAGGAGAGCTTTATTATTAAAAACAGGCAGTTCCCCCTCGTTTTTCTCTTTCAATCGCTGTCGCTTAAATAATCCACCGCCCTCCTCCTTTTCTTCTTCCTCTTATCATCAGCCCCTTTCCCTTCCCCGTCCTTCAACCTACCTCTATCACTTTTGTTGCGTTTGTTGTTGTTTTTGTTGTCCGTTTGAGGAGGAGCAGATTGCGTATGATGCACTATACCGGATTTAGTGAAAAACGTTGTTTTACCCTGGGAGGAACAAATAAATAGAAAGCACATGCACATTAAGGGGCGGGGGAAGAAAGGGGCCGTTAATTCGAAGACATGTTTTATTAAGCGGAGCGAAAAAAACAACAAACAAAACACGGCAACGAACGACAACGTAAAAACAAACACACACACACACACACTCACCTCCCCCTTCCCGAAACCTTGAACCTCCTCTCCGACCTCCAGGAGATTACTATTAACGCCGACCTTGGCTCTCCTCTCGCTCTCCGTCCTCGCCCTGACGATGCCCGTCTTCCCCTCCTTGAAAATCGCCTCGACGCCACCGTCGAGGACAGCCCTAGCAACCCATGAGAAAAAGCCGAGGATCACGTCGAATTTGTGGACGGCCTTGAAGTCTATTTCGCCGCCTTTGTATGAGAAACCTGGGTAGTCGGAGACGAACATGAATTATTATAACGGGTCGAATAAAAAAAATAGTTATAAACACGAAAAGGTCTTACACCATCCGCGTCGTTCGGTTGTCATTCCCCACCTCTTTCGTTTTCTCACCTTCCCTAACCCTCCCCCAATCCCAGCCCAAAAACTTCAAAAAACATTCCCCCAAACTCCCTCCACCATCCGTAACCAACCCACACATCACATAAACCCTATAACTCCCTAACCCCCCAGTGTAAACTCTATCGTACCCGTAAGATTTAAGTAAAGATTTTATTAGACGTACGAGAGGAGAGTAAGGAGGACGGGAAGTGAATTGAGATGTGTAGGATGACGTGTCTTCTCCTAGACCTGTGTTTGAATATAAGATTTGTACGTGATTAATTAAAACGTTGTAGGGGGAACGTTGTTCGTTAAATAAAAACGTCGACGGCGTTTTTTTATATTCTCACCTTCGATTGCGATGTCAACGCTAACATTCCAAGGCGTTATTAAATTAATAATAGGTACCTTAGCCTTTCCTAGCATGATTGTTTTTTTAACGTAAGGGGACGAGTAGAGAGGCTTGCATATACGTTTAAGGAGTTTCACGGTTTTAGAGCGAGAGGGGGGGGGGGGGGGGGAGGGGGGAGGGAAGGGAGGGGAGGAACGGAGGTTCAGGGATATGTCGAGGGGGGCGGAGGGAGAGGACGGAGAAGGAACGGAAGGATGAGGAACGGAGAAAGGGGAAGGGTTGCGATCTATCACGAAGCCTGGGGGGAACGATAGAAAACGATGCAGCAACATTGAGAGTTAGAGTTTATAGCGATATCGTCGACTGGAACCCGTTCCGTCTCCCCCGTTCGACTACCTCTACGTCTTATTCTATTCTCACCTCCTCCTCCATCTCCGAAGTTGTCCTCCTCGTATCCGTCCTCGTCCGATTCGTCGCCAACGAATCCGAGGCCGTCAGAATCCTGCCCGTCAGAATCTGAATCATCATACCCTACGAAGGTCTCCGCTTCAAACGCCTTGGGTGAATTAGTACGTGAATCGTTTCCGTTAGATTCTCGAGGGCTGTTCATTTCATAAGCAACCCGATTATGTTGTTGATGGTTGTCGACGAAAAAAAAAGCGAAAGCGTTAGAATAAAAACGTAAGAACGACACCCTCATAACATAACGCCTCATAAAACACACAAATTGTGTCATTCCAATTGTTTCACAACTCTCGACTATTCTGTTTTCTCACCTGTTCTGTCCGCTCCCTGTCATGCTCCCTCCAGATGATTCAGTCTCATTCTTAACCCTAACAATAAGATCAAGATCACTCGACCATATCTCCACAGGTTTACCTCTACTCCCGAACTCCTGTATCTCACTGTCCTTGATCTGCTTGTTTATTACTTGGACGAACTTTGATTTTAGGAGGGTGCGGAGGGTTATTTCGGAAGGGGTTGGGGAGACCCAGTGGGAGAATTTTAGGAGGGAGAGGGTTAGGGCAGGGTGGGGGTCGGTGATGTTACTGCGGCTGTTACTGCTACTGTTACTGTTACTGCTACTGCTACTGTTACTGCTACTGGTGGGAAGGAGAGAGGAAGGGAGGGTCACGTCCCTCCAGGGGGCTGCTGGTGGGAAATGCGAGCTTGCATGCGAGCTTGCATGTGAGGGGCCTCGAGGGGGTGAAGAGGAACGAGGACGAGGACGGTGGGAGCTATTATTATTACTATTACGGGAATTACGGTGATAAGACATCTTGGAGCGAGGAGATCTACGCTACGAGGGGGGCCAAGGCGGCGTTGGGATACGGGTCAGGACAAACCAGGGATGGAGGCGCGGTGGTCTCTCACGTTGCCTCTCAAAAAGATTGAAAAGAAACGACGAAAGGAAGTTGGGTTTCGGACGCTCTCTCAAAATGTATAACCTAACCCCCCCCAAGTGAGAAATGCGAAGCGAGCGAAGAAATAATTCAAATGCCTGGAATATATATTTTTGGGCATTGGCATTGGCATGATTTTCGTGAAGCAATCTTGGCCCTTTGTGGGCATATTTTCTCCTGTGTGCTCAATAAATCGACTGAATAAACGCATTTATTTCTACTCAACGTGAATATAGGTAAATAACGAGCGTAACCGAACGTCTTTTCATCCCTCACTCACTTGTTTCCCCAATAAAATGATGGCAAAAAGCAAAAGAAATTATGGCTCGCTGCCCATCGGAAGCAGGTGGAGAAATATAAACGAACGTCTATGGACACTAGTGAAACATCTTTTGCAGCTGCCACTCCCCTTTATTTCCGCCCCCGACTTGAACCAAATGAACGTTCTCGGCCGTATAACTCCTCCCCAACCTCGTTTCAACAGTAGTCTTCGAGCAGCAATCTAATCTAACAAACCATTGCAGCATGGGAATATGCTCCACAGGCGTCCTGTCCTCCCCCGTCTTCGAGAAGACAGAGGCGTGGGGTTACCTGTGGGTGCTTCTGATACGTGGGGTTGGTTGGACGACTTGGGTTTTCTTACAGGTCGCGATCTTAAAGTATAGGTGAGGAGCGTTGGGGTTGTAGGAGATGCAACGTTACTGAAACGTTATATGAAGGGGAAACGTACTGACGGGGAACGTACTGACGGGCTCAAACCAACCTCCGCATCTTAAATAATACAGCAACAACAGTGTAGGGTGCTCCACGAAGGGCTACGAGATGCTCTGGAATGCGACGATGAACAGGACGCAGACGGAGGACGAGGCGAACGTCTTCGAGATAGACTGCACGGGCGAGGTCAGCTTCATGGGAAAAATGATGACGCCTTCCACCGCGATACCCTTCACGACATCCATCGGGGTGTTGGCCGTGGCGCTCATATCTCCCATCTTCGGCGCGGTGATCGACAGGACTAGCAAGAGGAAGCTCTGGACCTTCGTAAGCCTTGGCGTATTCATCTTCGTGAACGCTCTCCAGATCTTCACCACCCCCGACAACTGGGTCCTCATGCTCGCTCTTCAGAACTTCCTTGCGAGACTTGGCTTCGCTTTGCACGTTGCGTGCGTTGCCGCTTACTGCACTGAGATCGCTGAGGGGGAGCAGGAGATCATAGCGCTGCAGTCGGCGGGGAGGATCGCGGAGACGGGGGCGATGGTAGGGACGCTCTTCACGACGATCATCGGGTCTACAGTCATGGGATTCGGGAAGGACGTGGGGAGCACGGCCACCTTCAGCCAGGCCTTCGCCACGGTCATTAGTATTCCGATCTTCTTCTACGCCATGGTGCGCTTCGAGGAAAGGCCGGCTCTCAACAAGACTGAGGGAAGCATATTCACTGCAGGGTTTAAGCAGCTCTTCAACACCGGCTACCTGCTGTACAAGGAGAACACTTACGTCTTGCAGTACCTCTTCGGCCTCGCCTTCTGCGACGGTGGCAACTCCAACGTCTTCGTCCTCTTCCCCATCTACGCGATGCTGCAAAACGGTCTGGAGAACCCGGCCGTCTTCACCGGCCTCGCGATGATCGTCTGCATTCCCGGGGCGCTCCTCACGAAGAAAATCGCCACGAAGATCGGCATCCGCAGACAGCTCGGTAACATTCTATTCTCCAACTCCGTCATTTGCGCTCTTTTGGCCGGAGCAATTTACCAGGACGGGAACTTCTTGGGGGTTCTCCTCGTCGCTTTGGGCTTTGGCCTGACCATCGGAGGGACCTATCCGATGCAGAAGGGGATGTACATGAGGCTGATCCCCGCCGGACAAGAGGTGGAGTACCAAGGTGAGACGCCTATAGCCGAAACAACAAAATACTTTTGTACTCGTTTCTAACGACTGACGACGCCACTTCGCTCTTCGCAGGACTTTACAATTTCTTCTCTCTGCTCCTTCAGACCTTGCCTCTCACCTGGTTCGTCTACTGCGAAGATGAGAATGTCGGGGGCGAGAATAGCATGCGCATCGGCATGCTCGGCCTCGTCCTCTTCTTCTTCATCGCCTTCCTTCTAATGAGCCTCTTCATGAACGAGCAGGCGGCCGTGGCAAAGGTGGAAGCGACGTTGTACAAAAGAGTCAGGGGCACGGGAATTGTCGGAACGGGAAAACAGGTCGCCCCGATCTAGTTGTCGAGTTGAAGAAATGCACACACACGCACACACAAAACACAAACAGGATGAGAGTATTTGGTCCAAAAAAATCTGTCTACTAAAATTATACAATGTTCATCTGCACGGCCCCGGCGCCATCACCCGTCTCTACGTTGCTGCTTTCTCCTCGACGTTTCAATACTTCCCATATATATATAACATTTTCTCAAAAAGTTCTCAAAATTCCCTCCAGCCCCCATCCCCTCCCCTCCTCCTCCTCAAAATTGTACCTCAAAATTGTATCTCGTTGGCCTTCCGGCTTCTTTAAAAAACAACAAAACCTGTGAATCTGTGTGGCGTGACTCACAGCTTGGTAGCCATGTTGGCAAACGCCTCGTGGAAAATGTCCCTCCTGGAGTCCTCCGTGTTGGAAGCAATGTGGGCAGTGACGGTGAGCTGTCCCTGACCGACGCCCTCATCCCAGCTGACGAAATCCTCGGGGGCGTCGTCTACGACGGCCCTGGAGACACCTCCGTCCTCCTTGAGGGCGGTCACAAGGGCGGGGAAGTCGATGACCGGGGAGCGAGCGACGCTGACGAGGACGCTTCCCTTCTTCATGCCCTTGATGCGCTCGGCATCGAACATGCCCTTGGTGCTGTCGTTGAGGTCGCAGCACAGCACGACAATGTCAGACCCCTGCAGGAGCATGTCGAGGTTCTGCTCGAACTTCGCCGGGATTCCGTTCTTCTGCGACCTTGAGTTGTAAGTGACGTTGTTGCAGCCGACCCTGAGACGTGCGAGAGAGTTTAATTAGAGCGTTTTATGTGCGTCAGAACTGTGTCTTGTCTTGAGGGTGCTGCGCTCGCTCGTTGTCAAGAAGAAGAAGACAATATTCGCCACTAACCCTTACCTGTTGAACTTGGTGGCCACGAGGGCGCCGATCCTGCCCATGCCGACGATGCCTACGTGCATGTTTTGCAAGGTCTTACCCTCGCAGTTGGCCCTATAGTTCCAGTCGCTCGTGGCGTTGGAGGCCTTGGAAGAGACGCCGACAAGACCCCTGTTGGCGCTGAGGGCCATGGCGAGCACGTACTCGGCGCAGCTCTCGGCGATGGCCTCGGGAGCGTTGACGACCTCGACGAAATCGGCGAGGCCCTTGAGGTGCTCGGTGCCGCTGCTAAGGGTGGCGACGACGGGGGCGTACAGGCCCTTGGGCTTGTCTTTGAAGGTCAGGATAGCGCCGTCGAAGAAGCCCGCGCACTGCGAGAGCTCCTCGGGGGTGAGGCACTTGTCAGTGTTGTTCCAGGAGATCTGGAAAGCGGGCATCTTGTCGACCCAGTTCCTGTCGATGCGCGCGGAGCAGAAAACTCGCTTGGGCGCAGGCCTCTTGGTGGCCCAAAAGAAGTTCCAGTCGATGGCGTTGGAACGGAGGCGGGTGCGGAGGGAGTCGGCAAAGTCCTTCACACGCTTGACGGACTCGTCGAGTTGGGTCTCAATCTGGTTGAGCATCTTGGAGAAGTTGGTGTGTAGGAAGCGAGAGTAGTCCTCACGTTCGAGGGAGTGGAACCCGCAGCGGTGGAGCATGGACTCGTACTCGGCGGCGGGGGTGAGGCCGGATACTGCGTTGACGTTGTTGAAGGTCATCTGCGTGGCCCCGGCCGTGATGTCGGAGAAGACGAGCTTGCCTCCAGGCTTGAGCATGTGGAACATGCTCGCGATGAGGGCCGGCTTGTCGTTGGCGTGGCAGATGGATTCCTGGGAGAAGACCATGTCGAAGGAGTTTGACCACTCGACGGGCAGGCGCTCGAAGCTGTGACGCGAAATAGGAGAAATAGGAGCAAGCAGTCAGTGGGGTGCCGATACGACGTGTTACGCACTACTTGAGATCTCTCCTTGCATGCCCTCACCTCATGAGCTTGACGTCGACGAGGTGTCCGCAGCCGAGGGCCTCGGCCCCCTCACGGTTCCACTGATTCTGCATAGGGCAGATGTTGACGCCGGTGACGTGGTGGCCGTACTCGCTGGCCATGATCTGGGAGGCGAAGCCGGTTCCGGATCCAATCTCAAGAACCTTGAGGCCCTTGGGCATGTCGCGCAGGAGGCGACGAAGGGAGTTGATGGAGGCCTCCTTCATGGAAGTCTCGGGAGTCTTGTAGAGGCCGTAGTGGATACTGCCGCCCTTGTCGGTGTTCTCTCCCATGACACAAGAGTAGAAGTCGAGGGACTCCTTGGTGTCGTACTGAACACGGATGTTCTTGATGAGCTCGACGCCGGCCTTGAGCGTCTTGGCCTGACTGAAGATGAAGTCCTGGATCTTCTCGTATGAGGTCTGCGTGTTTTGGTGAGTGAGGCGAGGAGTTAGCCGCAGCGACGTTGCGTACGGACGTTGCGTAGACACGCACTACTTCTCACCTCGATGTACTGGTGGGTGGCAGTGGCTCGGAGGACGCCTCCAGCGTTGACAACCGAGTCCTCGTACCACATGATGCCCTTGTCCTCAATGTACTTCTCATCGCACTCTTCGGCGAGCTGATGGTTGGCGGCACCGAGGATGGAGGTGATCTCAACAGCCTTGAGCTGGTCCACAACCGCCTTTGTGAGGATGTGGCCGTCGGCGCAGGGGCAGAAGAGGTCGGCCCCGGTCACCTTCAGCAGCTCCTCAAACGTCTTGACGAAGGAGAAGAGGGGGGAGTCGACGGCGTCGGAGCGGTCGAACATGTCAAAGGCGACGACTTCGATCCCGTGCTCCTTGGTCAGGAGCTCGGCGACCTTGGAGCCCACGCCTCCGACGCCCTGCAGAAGAACCTTCTTGGGCTGCGATCGAGAATTATGTTAAAAAGGGCGTGGCCTCTATTTGACAGGGAGGCACCGTAAAAGACTCACCTGGGCGGAGAGGACGCCGCCAACGATGCCGTAGGCAGTGGCAATGGAGATCTCGTTGTCGAAGAGAGGAGGGACGGCGTTGATCTGAGGGAGGGGCGGAGGAAGAGAGGACAGTCAGGGCGCGGGGGGGTGGGGGGGGGAGGTTCGGTTCGTGAGTGATCAGGACTGGGCCAAGTCGCCAGCCATGTCGTCGCTCACCTCCTCGGCGTTGCCACCCTGATCTGTGACTAGGCTCTTGAGGATTTTGAGGTCCTTCCCGCCGAAATTCATGTCGCCTCCGACAAGGACATGGCCCTTGGTGGCGATTATGACGTTGGCGAGGGCCTTGCAGGCTTTGGAGCGAGCGACAGGGTCCTTGGGGTCGATGTTCAGCACGGTCTTGCAGCCGCCGTAGGTGCCGATTCCCGCCTTACGGTTCTTCGCCTCCATGCACTGGGCGAGTTCCTGGGAGCCGAGCGGTCGGGGGTGAGGTAGGGTTTTGGTTTGTGTGTGGCGGCGGCCCGACGAAGACCGACGGGGCAGCTTAGTACTCACCTTGGCCTCCTCCTTGCACGCCTCCATGGAAGCGAACTTCTTGATCCTGATTCCTCCGCCCCACTGCGCGGGTAATGATAGGACGAGGCGGGGAAAATGGCACGATTAGCAAGTATTGAAGCCACAGTTTTTCAACAATCAACACGTTCGTTCCACCCACAGCTCCTCACCTTGCAAGAATACTTGTTAAGGAAGCGGGCGAGGTATCCGTAGACGTTCACATCGTCCTTGACGGGGATCACCTCGAAGTGACCCTCAATGGACCCCAGTCGGTTGCCATTCGGGCTGCGCCAGTGGGAGTTGTCGTTAGTTAAAAGTGGTGCGGCAGTGGCGGTGGAGGCAAAAAGGGTGACAGAACCCTTTTAATTGTCTTAGTACGGCCCGGGGTAGCGACTTGAGCTTCGCGAGGGGGCTTACCTGCTAGGTCTAAGGCAGCTGAATGAGTTAACACGGTCAAAATTCGCCATGGGGGGCATTGTGTTTTTAATTTTCTCAAAATACGATCGAACTGACAGACCTTCCGAATTCGGCAGGCCGTCGGATCGTCGATTGTTGAAGTGAAAGAAAAACACAATTTTTCAAAGTTTATCTAACTAAAATATTTTTTCGCGTTAATCAAAAAGGTATTCTCGAGAGGATGGGGACGTTGGGGCGCTTGAGGCTATCCGAGGTGGGCTGGAGGGCGCCTGGTGTTCTGGCTTGGCTTGCCGGTGATGGTCGATTGGTACATGCTCCTTCCCAGAGGGGAAAACGGTGGTGATTCGAGGCCCTGTCCTGGCTCAACTTCGCGCCGGTTCTCGCGAGGATGTTGCCCCTCGCCTCGTAGTCCCGCTGTGGAGAGGTGCAGGCATTTGGGCATTTAGTTCAGGTGGTGCTGGGTGGGGTTGTGCGACGGTGTCGTGGGGGAGAACGTAAACGTCAACGTGAACGTTAACGGGAGTGAAGGGGACCCAAATGAAGCGACGACGACGAGCCCCCGATTCTTTTTCTTTATCGCCGTGGCAAAGGTGGAAGCGACGTTGCACAAAAGAGTCAGGGGCACGGGAATTGTCGGAACCAGAAAACAGGTCGCCCCGATCTAGTTGCCGAGTTGAAGAAATGCACACACACGCACACACGAAAACACACACAGGACGAGAGTATTTGGTCAAAAAAATCTGTCTACTAAAATTATACAATGTTCATCTGCACGGCCCCGGCGCCATCACCCGTCTCTACGTTGCTGCTTTCTCCTCGACGTTTCAATACTTCCCCGAACTGCACGAAAAGGCTGACGAACCAAATACCCAAGACGAGCCACAAAGAAAAAACCAACCACACCCCGACGAAACCTGCGTGGTTTCCGTCGTCGCCTTCTGCCATGCCTCCGGCGAGAAGCCTCTCAAAACTGTATCTTAGTAGCTGCCCTGGCAAGCCGTTGTACCCATAATCCATGACGTGATCGACAGCCTCGATCTTTAGCAGCAAGTTTTCGACGCCGGCGTCGTCCAGGCGTTCGTGCAGATCCTCCGACAGAACAATAGGGACGAGAGAGTCCTGAGCGCCGTGAATGGTGATGGTCGGCGGCGTGCTCGCCGTGACGAAATTCGATGCTGAAATGGAACGGTAGGCCGCCTTCGTGCAGTTCGCTCCCGTCAAATCGTAGAGGGTGGACAGGCGCCCGGTGTCACACGGCATATCGCCGCCTCCTGGTTTCAACCGGTGCCTGTACGGGATGGTCTCCCAAAGCTCAAAGTTCGCCGGCCCGTAGACGTTATAGATGGCGTTGAACGCCCCTCCCATTGTGTAAGCAAGCCAAGTAACAAGATGACCTCCAGCCGACTCTCCAACGGCAGTGACCCTGCTCATGTCAAGATCCCATTCCTCCTCCTTGGTGGCGAGGAATTCGAACGCGTCCTCCAAGTCGTCCCTCATTTCTTGCCCATTGTAACCGTAGCAGGCGAAAGAATACTGACTCGACACAATTGTGTAACCGCGCTCGAGGAAGTAAGTGAAGCTCCAACCGGTCCAAGACATGTCTCCGACCTTCCAGCCTCCGCCGTGCACATGAAATATTACAGGCGAGGGATGATTTGTGGTATTTTTAGGCCGGTACACCTGCATGAAAAGCTCCGGGTCCCACTCCCTACTCATGGACGTGCATTCTCGAATTCCGTGATCCACGACAGTTTTATACGGCAAGGTCGTCATGTTGACAATGTCAGACGAGGGATTCGGTGTGAGACCGCGGAAGCGCTCCCAGTTTTTGAGCCAATCAACGAAAGAGAAGGGCTGTGCTTGAGGAGAGGGGGGTGGAGGAGTAGCCTGCGAGGAGAAGTAGGAAGGGAAGGAACTCTCGAGGTTCGAGGGCAGCACAGAGACAACCGCGTGATTAGCCATCAGCGGCGAGATATAAAATATTACGCAGGTGAGGCTGAGGCAGGTCATTACTACGTTGAATCTCGACTGGGGCATCTCCGTGAGCTTCGCTCGCGTCATAATGCCTAGTAGGAGCGAAAGATGAGTCGAGGAGCGAAGAGATGAGTTAGTAATCGAAGTCGATAGGTCAATGACGTACGGTACAGCTTCTCATCTCACCTAGGAGGACTATGACGTAGAGGAGAGTGACGGGGAGGAAGGTTGGGGCAAGGATATTCTGAGCGACTGCGACTGCGAAGAAGGAGGGCACAGTATACATGACGCACGTGACGGCATTCACCACGAGGAGGGTCATCAGAAATACCTCCAGCGCCCGCTTCGTCGGGAAGAGGCAGCAGCAGCACCGAGACCAAACACTCTTCGTGTAGGTAATCTGCGCTGTCGCCGGGTCAAGTTTGCCTGGGGGGAGCTTTGGCTTTTTTGCACAACACACACATTCAAGAGAGGCAGCCGAAGGCTCTTCATACTCCTCCTCCGTGCTTTCCGTGTTGTTGGATCCCTCTGTGCCCTCTCTTGTGGTGCTCTCTTTGGGCTTCTTCTTTTGATGAGAATGGTGCTTCTTGTGATATTTCTTCTTCCCTGGAGGAGCGGGGGCCGTTACCGCATCATGGCGAGTTCTTTTAGGTTCATCCTCAGCGGTCTCTACGAGATCCTCCCCAGTTTCAGACTCAGGGTCACTCATTGGAACAAGGATTGTAATCTCACCTGATCAAGAAGACACCTTCGGACACCCTCCTGAAAAAACACCTAAATTTTTGGCTCGCCACTATTTCCCCACTTCTCCTGGGCCTTGGTCTAACTCTTTACACCAGCCCCCCGACTTACCCCACCACCCGGCCTGTTCGTTGTTGTTGTTGGAACTCACAATTTTTTTAACCTCCTCAGGTCAAACTTGCTTTTTACTCTTTTAACTCTCACCTGACAAAACATGACGGAGGCGGCGACGAAGGCCCTCCACGATGACAACATGACGACTTCTGGCGGAGAAACGGTTGGTGACGGCACTGCCATGGGGTCCTTAACCTCTGGAGGCACGGGTCAGGGAGTGAGTTTCATGGAGAGGCTGAGGAGGGATCACGTGAGGGTGCATCCGTACGGAGAGCCCACATATTGGGACGAGCGGTACGAGAATTTTAGACGGGAGCACGGGCAGAACTACTCCTTCGACTGGTACCTGGACCCGAAGAAAATATCGACCATTTTAGAGCTCCACATTGGCGAGGACCGGGGAAAAAAAATATTGATCTTGGGGTGCGGGAATAGTATGATGAGCAAGGTGCTGTATGACATGGGCTATAGGAGCATCGTCAGCGTAGACACTAGCGGCGTCGTGATAAGTCAGATGCAGTTCCGGTACAAGGACTGTGAAGGTGAGACACAAGCTTTTGTACTTCTTTGGCTTTGCTCGATCTTTCTTTGATGCGTGTTGCTAACTCACTCATCTCATCAATACCAACCTTCCCCCAGGACTGGAATTTATGGTCGGGGACGCCATGAAGCTCGACTCGTTTCCGGACAAAACGTTCGACGCCGTGGTTGAGAAGGGCTGCTTGGACTGCATCTTCTGCTCGTACAACACCATCGACAACGCCCTCCTTGCGTACCAGGAGGCGTGGAGGCTGCTGAAGCCGGGGAAGGGAAAGTTCATATCTCTATCATACGGAACGTACGAGACTAGGGCTGCTCACATGAAGCACTCCAAGTGGGAGGTTGAAATTAACCCGGTCGCTTATTCGCACGGAATTTCAATGTTCGTGGCTACGAAGTTCCCCGAAGCGACGAAGAAGGGGAAGATGAAGGCGCTGCTCAAGTACGGCGCGCTCATGGGCCGGAACACAAGCAAGGACAAGTGGAAGCCGCAGGAGAGCAATAAGCACAGCACGCAAACGAGGCACAAGGACAAGGTGGCCCAGTTGGCCCTGCAAGGCATTGTTCTGTTGACGGAGGAAGAGGAGAAGGAGTTGGAGCTAGACCCGGAAAAGGTGAGAGGCCGCGAGGAGCGAAGCGACGAGCCGGGAATGCGACAGTCAAACACTGTCTACGGAATTCGTCGCTTCATTTTATTCTAACTCGTCCTTCGCTCCTCGGGTCGCAGGGTTTCCACATCGAGGATGTCCAGGACGAGCTCGCCAAGGGCCTGGACGCCAACCTCGAAATGGAAAAGGCCGCCAAAGAACAGCACCTGAAGGAGTCCGAAGAAATCGTGGACGGCAGGCTCGAAGAGATAGACGACGAAACCGACCCAGCAGACCTAGGAAGTGTCATGGCGGCGGCGTTCAGGAAGAGGCAAGGCTTCGACGACAGTAAACTCCGCAAACAGCAGTCGCTGCTGAAACCGAAGATAAGGGCGAAAAAGCAGAGCGCTGTGTGGAATTTGGCGAAGAAGACCATGGAAGCTCGGAAGGGCACTGTCCAGGATGATGACGCCATGGACCAAATAATAGACGAAGAAGAATGGGACGAGCTGCAAAATTAATAGAAACTTTGGCCACTTAAACCGTTTTTCGCAACAAATATTCGGTTTTTTATACTCTTCTGGTTTGATTCGTTTTCAATTACTTGTTTCAGACATCTCTGATAAATATTTGATCCTCGATAGAATCATCATCGTCCTCATGATCATTGTTTACATTGTTTACGTTGCTTACATTTGGGGTTGCTACCGAGCCCGAGCCAGCATTTGTGCTAGCGCCGGACGTCGCAGTTTTAGTGACGCCTTTATTACCTTTGCCTTTGCCCTCGTCATCATCTAAATCCTTACTTTCATTGTCATTTTCCTCCTGGTACGTATCTACTACTTCGTCGTTATCCTCTTCTTCCGCCCCCCCACCCCCCTCTGCTTTGGATTTGCCATTCTCGTCGATCCCTGCGTCGTCCTCCTGTTCTCCCTCAGCCCCCTCTTTGCCTATGTGCTCTATGCCCCTGATCCTCTCGGCCTTGAGCCTCGCCGCCGCCGCTGACTTCGGGTTCTTCTTTTGCTCTTCGTTGTCGTAGATCGTCAGGTCCGCTCTGGGGAGGCCCGCGATGACTCTAGCTTTGAGATCGGCGAACTCCTCTGCGCTGAGATCTTCGGCGAGCAGCCTGCGGACTTTCAAGGCGTTGCGAAGGCCCATGCACTTGTCGCCCCAGCCCTTGACATAGTACCGGTACGTCAGGCACTGCCGGCCTCCCTTGTTCCCTCGCTCGCCCTTGCTCTTGGAGCATTGAACTTCCCAAACCTTCGGATCGAATTCATCGGGAATCTGCACAACGATCGTCCCGTGTTTTGCCTTTATTGTAACGTCCTTCCTCGCCTCGATGTAGGCCTTGTCCCTAGCTATTACGGCCTTCTCGTACTCGGGGTCGACGGGCTTCTTCTTCCGCTTCGCTGGCGAGACGCCGTCAGTCATGTTCTTGCGGACCTCTAGGGCCTGCTTCAGCCCCATGGGTTTCCCCTTGTGCTGCCCCTCCCTGACGTAATAGTGGAACATGCAAGCCTTCCCCTTGGGCCTGTACCCCGTGATCTTCCAAACTTTCTCGTCGAAGTACTCAGGAATTTTTATCTCGATGCCAATGTGGGCTTCTCCGAAACCCTGCTCTTCGCGGGCGTCATTGTAGGCGCGATCACGGGCTTCGACGGCTTTCTTGTACTCGACTTCTTTTTCGGTGTCAAAATTGCTGCGATGAGCGGGGAGCGAAAGACGACCCGAGTTAGGGGGAACGACGAGTTAGAATGCAGTGGCGGGCCAAAAATGACACATTTCTCGGACCATCTCACCTAGCAACAGGTAGATAAACTCCACTCAGAATATCTCTCCTGACCTTCAACGCCGTCCTCAACCCGAGCGGTTTGTGCCACTGTTCCCTGACGAAGAACTTGAACACAGTCCAAAGCCCCTGCTTCCTCTTGTTCCTGTACGCGGTAACTTTCCAGTACTTGGGATCGAAGACGGACGACATGTCCAGCTCGATTATGTCGTGTTGGTCGCCGAGTTTTAGCTCCATCTTTTTGCGGGCGTAGCTCGAGTTGCGCACTAGCACGGCGTTATTGTAGTCGGCCCACTCGTAAGGTCCGTAGGGCTTCTGCCAATTTTTCTTCCTCGCTATTTCCGCCGCCTTCGCCTCCAGCGACCTCGCCTCCTTCTCCTCGTCGTACTTTTCCTTGTCTATGATTTGAAAATCATCCGGATTTTCTCCGGGAAATTCCTCCTCGTAGAACTCCCCATTGTCAAACAGGACCATAACAACGCCGTCGGTTTGGCGGACGTCCGTGACCCTGCCGTAATACCAGTCTCCTCCGGAGTCGGGCTCGTTGGTGTCCCTGTAGAAGACCTTCACGTAGGCGCCGTACTCGGGCCAGGGGCCGGTGTATTGGGGTTTGGGAGGTTTGGGAGGTTCGACGGGTAGGGTTTGGGAAACCAACCCGGTTATAGGGTCTATATAGGCTATAGGGTCCTGGGCAGGGGCCGGCGCCGGGGCCTTTACCGGGGCCTGGGCGGGTGCGGATACGGCTGGGGTTTGTTGCAGGGCGGCTGCTTGGGACATGGAACTGGGCTGGAGGCCCGTCGACGTCCAGACGTAGTCCTGGACCGCGGGGTTTTGCGTGGCCGCGTTGGTCATGGCCGCAACCTGCACTTGGACCGTGGAATCGTCCGTGACATGGGCGGGACGGAGTTGGGGCTCAGTGGGAGGCTGGGAGGAGGAGGAGCCGACGCGCTGGAATGATGGTTTGGTGGACTCGTCTTGGTTGAGGATTTCAATGTCGTTGGCCTTGCGTTTTAGGTTCGGATTCTGAAGGTTCTCGCCGGCGGCGCGCATTAGGAGTTTGTCCATACCAGTGGGGGTGGAGCTGGAGGCGGCGGCGTGAGGATACTGGGAGAACTGCTGCTGAAATTGTTGTTGAATTTGCTGTTGTAGTAGCTAGCGGAGGTGTGTTTGTGTGTGTGTGTGGGGGGGGG
>BRXY01000086.1:60355-76037 GCA_030267945.1 Triparma strigata
GGGGGGGGGGGGGGGGGGGGGGGGGGGGGGGGGGGGGGGGTGGAAGTCAGTGAATGAAAGGTTACGACGCACTTACTTGCATTTGCTGGCTCTGCCACTGCTGCCACTGCCGCCATTGCTGCTGCTGCTGCTGTTGCGCGAGGACGTGCATGCCCATGAGGCTAGCGTGGGACGCTACCCCTGGTTGACCCCACAGGTTGACGCCCACCTGGCTGGCGAACTGAGGGTATTGTTGGGCGATTGCGGCAGCGTACTGTTGTTGTTGTTGTTGTTGCTGCTGCTGCTGCTGTTGAATGAGCTAACGACCGGGGCGGATTTCGCGAAGATTATGATTTAGATTCGGTTTAATTTGCAGTTCCGAGTCCGGCACAGTACAAGGGGCTCACCTGCTGCTGTTGCTGCTGCTGCTGCAGTTGCTGTTGCCGCTGCTTCATCACATGGTCCGGGGTCTGGACCGGATGCTGAGGCTGGCTCGTTATTTCTTGACTCGTCGCTTGGGAAACCGTCGGATCCTGTGTTCATAAGGTGGGAGGACGATGCAGATTGCGAGGAGGTGGGTGAGGAATGTTTGAAAATGGAGGTGTATCGTGCATATCACAGCCGGTTAAGTTGATTTTAAGCAACGATCGGGGACTTTAGGATACAAGGTATCGAATCGTTATAAGTAATTCACACAAGCGGCGTACAATTATCGAAGATTCAGTGTGAAAAAGAGTTAAAACTCACCTGGAATCCTTCAACAGTGCCTTGGTCACCTGAAATCTCTACTCTGTCAGGGTTACTGGTGGCA
The DNA here is from genome assembly GCA_030267945.1 of Triparma strigata. Taxonomy (NCBI): domain Eukaryota; class Bolidophyceae; order Parmales; family Triparmaceae; genus Triparma; species Triparma strigata. The sequence goes on from BRXY01000086.1 coordinate 61,146, forward strand.
TTCGACACGCTAGCGTTCGACACCTCTCCTACTTCGGCGTCTGGTACATTCATAATAGTATCCCCCGGCGTATATATGAAGATCAAGGCTCCAGAATTATGGCGGGATCCGCCTTGGACTAAATAAGGGATTACAAGAGATTTTCAACCGCCTCACGAGTGCTGACGTGGGCTGTACGATGGCCCAGATACAGAAACGACTGTGTGTGGGGGTTGACCGTAAATTAAATTCAAGATTTAGCGGGCACAGCTGGATATTTTTTAGAGGTTTTCTTTTTTCGATGATTATCTACAAGCAGCGTGTGTGTGGTATTTCGGAAATATTGGACTGAACTTATGGTTATTTTTCATTTTTGGGTCTTGAAAGGCCCACATACGCACGGTTCTCTTCATAATTATATGTGGCGGATTTTAAATTTTGAAGCGACTTTCCCTCCTCCAGGTGAATTGGATCGTACCGCGTTCGGGACAGGATTTAATTAACCCCAACCTTGAAAAAGGACTATAATTCGGCCCTGGGGGGGGGATTCAGTGTTTTCATCTAAACATCCGTTAGAAACACGTCCACCACTGATAGCACCCCCTAAGAGCTGTTACGCCTTTACGAAAAAAGAAAAAACAGTTTCGCAGCGCGCTTTTTTGAAATTAATTCAACCAGTTTTTTCTTCTACAACTAATATGATGTCGTTCTTCTACTGCGTTCTGTGAAGGGAAATAGGAAAGTTCTCAGTGACCATATACCCGTCTTCGAAAACAATCTGAAGATTAATCTCGAACTGCACTTCAAAAGTCGCAGTTTTCAAGCTCGGGCAAGTGTACACCCTCGGCAAAACCATGTATATGGGTATGGTCAGGCCTTTGACGACGTCTCCTATGGCGATTTGGAGGGACTCGATTTCGGTTGACTCTTTTGCCATTTCGCCGCCTTTGGAGACGTCGGAGGAGGAGCCGCCAAGAGCCAAAGACACGGATTCCACGCGGACGAGTTGGAGGTCGATAGCCTGTTTTTTTTTTAAGGGTGATGGGTGACATGACGGGTGACGGGTGACGGGGTGGTGTGTTTAGAAATACGTGTTAAAGCGTGTTAGGTGTTACGTGTTAGATTATCCGTTTAACGATTTTTATTAATGGTTTTGCCACCCCCACCCCCCAAAAAAATCCCTACTGGTACATCTCTCTCTCTCCATCTCTCTCTCACCTCGATAACCTTCTCACTACTATTAACAACAACCTCCCCCGTAATCGGCAAATTAATCAAACAATTCCTCCTAAACAAGCCCCCTTCAATATCAAATCCCGGAACCTTCCCAACAGCAGAATTTACCTTATCCAACGTTTTGGGGGTTAGGTGGAAGGGGATGGGGACGGGGGTGGAGAGGTCCTTTTTGGGTTGGGGGACTTCGATTATGAATTCTATTTCTTTTGAGAGGGAACGTTTGCGCATTCCTAAGAGGGGGAGGGGGAGGGGAGGGGAGGGGAGGGGAGGGGAGGGTGGTGTGTGTGTGTGTTTAATGTTAGTGTTACGACGTTTTATTTATTGAATTGTTTTTGTTTTCTGATAATATTAATAATAAAATGTCCACACAGCGAGGAAACCGCTCTCTCTCTCTCTATATCTCACCTCGTTCAACTTGAACTTTAACAACATAATTAACACTCACATAAGCCCCATGATACGTCTCAAGAAGCGCGTTCTCCTTCTGACCTTTAACAATGAAGCTGAAAGGAACCTTCGTAACACCCATTTCCAACCGTCCCGATTCTAGAACGGTTATCTTTTGAGACATTAATACACGGGGAGGAATCTCATTACTCGAACTCGGGAGTTGTAGGGTGGCTGTACCTGTTGCTGTTAGGGTTACGCCGGAGTGGGACCAACCGTCTTTCACGGTTAAGGCGAGGGTGCCGGTTACGGATTCAAGGGGACGGTAGATGCGGTCGAAGCGGGAGAGGTTTATTTCGATTCTGAGAGGGAGGGGGGGGTTAGGGAGGGGGGGAAATATAGCATGCACGCAAAGTAACATTAACGACGACGGAGTGTGAGGGGGGAGGGTGTGAAGGGGAGGGGGGGAGGGTAAGATCTTTTAGCATATTTTAGGAGTGTGCGTTACGCGAGGAGGCTTTTTGTAAGTTTTACGAGAGACTAGATTTTTACGTACCCGCTGTGTTCGGGATTCATCTCTGAACGTGTTCGAGGTGGGGAGGATTGGATTTGTGGGCAATGTTGCTGGAAAGCTGAGCTGGGGTTAAGAATTTTGTTTGTGTAACCCTAACCGAATTGTTGTGTACAAGGTGAGCGGGGTCGGTGGGTTTGGGGTTTAGGGGGGCCTTTTGAGGTTCCAGGGCCTTTTGTACATCGCCCTGGTCGATCTCCTTATTGATTTTTTGTAATCAGTTATAGATTTATCCTACCGTGGAGGGTTGGATTGCTTTTCAGCTTGAGGGGATCTAACACGAACGTACGGGCAGATGTCGTCACCCCTGCCCGCAAATCCATTTGATAATTCTCCTCCTACAACTACCACTACTGCCCCTTCCAGAAAAGAAAACGAAAGCCTCTCTCCTCTCCACACCAGAGCAAAGCTGTCAAAGCAAGCCTCAGTGGCGTCGATAGAGTTTGCTTCCAAAAATGAAAACGATTGTGTTAAATTCGTCGGTCAAAAGCTCGCGATACTAAGTTCCGCGCAGAAGATCATCAGCTTTCTTTGGAACGTGATCTTTGTGATGTATGGTACTTTTCTTGTCTTTTGGGTTGTTGCCGGCTTGATTGTCGTTTTGATCGCAGTTTTTGATGGGGGTTTATCTCCTGTTGAGGAAGCAGATGCTGAATTTAATTGGCCACTTTCATACACACAATCCCCTGTGCTTAAAAATAGTACAAATAGTACATCATTTTCAGGATTATTATTATTACAGCCAATTATAACCCTTACAGCCCCTTATAAATTTCAACTCGAAGAGCTGCATTATCAACAAGGCAATTCTGTTACGAGCTATCTTCATTTCACGACTCCATTACTCCTCCTACAGATAACTCTTCAGGATGGTTTCGTTATACTTATTTGAATAGTTCCAATTACAACGGTATGGGTTATTCCAATAGTACCGGTCATTATCATTACAATGATCAAGAATACATTCCGTCTCTAGAGGCGGAGAGCTTTCAGACTTGCATTGAGGACAAATTCGGCACGGCCTTCGACGATTTTTTGGACAAAAAAGTTCTCTATTCTGGAGACTTCGGAAGTTATGCATATCTCCTGCCCTTCCTTTGGTGTATGTTGATTACATTCACGTTCTATCTTTTTAGGAGAGGAGAAGTCTTGTTGAAAGTAGTAGGACAAGGATGGCTAGGATTGGCCCGAATTTGTGGAAATAGGAGAAGAAGCGAAGCGCTTGGAAGTCGTATAATAGAAGTAGCCAGACATATCAGCCAAAAAAGGAAAAAGACAGAAGCCGAGAAGGTTTCTGACGAGTACGTGTTCCTCACAGCATTCATTACCAATAAGATCAACGAAACAGTGGCTGGCGTTTGCGCGTTATACCCCCCGCTTTACCTCTATTTAAAGATGTTAGGGAAACCGGACGATTGTTTTGAAGGGGCGCGAGTCATTGAAGGGAGCTTCGACTTCTACGCCCCCTGGTTTTTCATGTATCTAGGCCTTGCACACGTGCGGGCGCTCTTGTTCAGGAAGTGGGTGGCCTGGAGATTAAATCCCAAGAATAAGATTTCTATAATTGATCGAGGAGGTGATCGAGGCGGAGGACATAGTATGGCGTTTAGGGTTAATTATGCGCTTGTGATTCTTGTAAGAAGGATCATTCCTACTTGTGGTCTGTATGTTGCTGTTCTTTTTTTTCGTTATGTTATCCAGCCCTGGTTGATAGCTCACCCAGCTTGCTGTTTGGAGAAACACCTGTACTTATTTCTCTCCCTATACATCCTCTGCGACTGCGCTTTGGCGATTTGGATGCTGTGCTTCATTCCGCAAGATCAAGCTGATTCTGTGACGAACGTTTTCGGCATGTTCCGTCTTATGGCGAACACCTTTGAAAGCCCCGAGTCTGTTGGATTTATCTGCTTCGTCTTCGTAGGCTGGTTCGTAGATTTTGAGAAAGAAAGAATTGAGAGAAGCCTCGCGCTCTTAAAAGAAAGAAGGCCAGGGCCAAGAGGGAGGCAACATAAAATAACGAAATTCTTCAAAGTCTTACCACCTTCTGAATATTCTGAAAAACTTCGAGAAGTCGAGTGCTTATGGGTCAATTTAGAAATCATTGAGGAAGAAAGGAGCGAGTTCATGATGTGGTTGGAGACTTCTGGAATGCTCAAGAGAGATCTAGAGATGCTGACGGGCGAGATTGACAGGCTAGTTCCCCTTGTCCGAGAGAAGAAATCCGACGTCAAGGAATTGCTCTCTCGCCCAGGGCCGTTAAAGTGTTTAAAGAAGCATGAGTTGAAAGAGTTTCTTCTTCCATCGTCATATTATTATTGGGGTGATTGCAGTTATTGTCTGTTGCCCTTAACCGAAGGAAGTAAAGTAATGGATTGTCGGAAATGTAATTTTGATATCTGCCGCTCCTGCCTAGTCTACGTCGGAAAACCCGACGAGCTTCCCTGCGACGACACCAACGAAGCCGACACCACCAACGCCGATACCACCGTCGTTCAAAACAACGACGGAATTGAATTGGTAGCAGCCACAAGGAAGAAGAGCACCGAAGAAGAAGCATCCAACCCTCTCCAGAAGCCCCCAGGAGAGTTCAGGCTTAAGAGGGAACCTTCCAAGGGCGGAGGGTTCAGGCTCAAAAGGGAAGATTCCGTCAAGGCTCGGCTTCCGGGGACGGGGGAGAGAAGTGGGGTGGAGAAAGACACTCATCTTTAATTGAATTTGAAGCTGATGGGAACCTTTCCCTCCAGCGAAACGAAGAAAGACGAGTAAATCAAAGAGTGGAAGAAAGAGTAGGACAGAAGAATTGGTAGCCGCCAAAGGGAACAAGAGCACCAACAAAGAGGGAACCTTCCAAGGGCGGAGGGTTCAGGCTCAAAAGGGAAGATTCCGTCAAGGCTCGGCTTCCGGGGGCGGGGGAGAGAAGTGGGGTAGAGAAAGACACTCATCTTTAATTGAATCTGAGCTGATGGGAACCTTTCCCTCCAGCGAAACGAAGAAAGACGAGTAAATCTTATTAAAAAAGAAAGGGTTTTATTATTGTACAGAGCGGAGGTAGGCGACTACTGCAGATACATTATGGCCCCAACCAACGTTAACGTCGGAGGGGACTAGCTTGAAGCAGTTTAAAAAGACACGGTTACCAAAATTTTGAAGCGAGTCCGGGACCTTCATCTCTCTTAAACTTGTGCAACCTGCGAAGGCCATTTCACCTAATTTTTCAAGGTTCGTGTGAAGGAGATCGACCTTTTCTAGATTGGAGCAAGAACAAAAGGAATTATTACCAATTGACGTTAACGACTTTGGGAACTTGATCTCTTTCAAACTACGGCAGCCATAGAAGGAAGAGCCACCGATACTTGTAATGCCTTCGGGGATGTCTACAACGACGAGATTGGGGGCGTAGGCGCAGGCACAATTTCCGACCTTCATAATATTCAAAAGGAAGACGACCTTCTTCACTTGCTTAATCCTTTCCAGCCTCGTACCAGAATCAGCTTCCTCCCAACTTATATCATTCCCTCCATGAACAATAATCTCGCCATGAGGCTCATCCTCAAACTCAATCAGCTTCTTCTCAACTACCTTGTGCCATTTTCTATCAAGCCAACGCATCGCAATTAAAGTATCAACCATAACGAACCCAACGAACAGTCGCCTGAAGTCGTCTGTAGCCATGAAATCATCACCTCCAGTGGCAGGGGCATCGACGGCAGCAGAGTCCAACTCTGAACCTTCAAATACTTCATCCTCGTGATCGACGACATCTAAACTGTTCGGATCTGGCACCAGAATGGCATTGGCGCTATCTTCAGACGTTCTTTTCGACATATCGCGTAATAATGAATGATTTTGTCGGGTATTTCACAGGCAAATCACACAAAAGTGGTCCATCAATTTGCATCGATAATTCATCACACGAACGATCCCGTTGTAATATGTCAGCTCTCGCAAGTTCATTGCCTAAAAGTGACGATATAATCGACTCAAATGTAGAAGGCTCTGATGATGATGATGAGGATGTACCTTCTACGCCTGTGGATGGAGCCGAGGAGGCACCTAAGAAGAAGAAAAAGAAGAAGGTAAGGTTTCATTTTGACAGAGAGGCAAGATAAGGGAAGAAGGAAAGACTAAGCCACACAGCGAGAGAACGACATTGATCTAGAGTTCGTGTGTAAAGTATTATTCAAGATTATATCGCCACAGCCGTGAGGCTTCAGCCACGGCGCCTCGGCAAACAGAGCGCGGCGCCAATTTCGCCTATGCTATGATGCTGCTGCACATGATGCTGCTGCTTCTACTGCTGCTGCTGCCCCGCCGCCAGCAAATCTTGCTGCGAGTTGACCCGCACTGGGCCGACGCCCGGCACCTGCACGATGCCGCCTCCCTGCGGCCCCGTCGATCTGGACTCAACCAGATGCCCTACGAAGGCGTTCTGCGCCGCCTCTGGCGTGATGGACGCTGGGTTGGCATTGGAGAACAGCGCGTCGTTGGGTGGCGTGGCGAAGTCGCACTGATCTGTTAGGTCGTTCGTCCTCGCCCCGAGCACCTGCAGATCGTTGCTTGAGTTTCGCTTTTCGAGCTGTGATGCCGTGTACGTTGGTGTCGCCGCTGGGCGCCTCGGGGTCGACGATGCGAGCGCCGAGGGCGGACAGTGCGCACCTCGTCCGCGCGGGCACGTCGCTGTAGAGCTACGGTTACCGCTACTCGCGTGGCTTAATTTAGCGCCTGCAAACAATCTCACCCTCACACAATCCACCCACACAATCTACCCACCCACCCACCCACCCACCGCCCTCAGAAAAAGAAGAAGAAGAAGAAATCTGCCACTGAACCTTCCCAAAAATACGAGGGCCTAAACCTCGGAGGCTTCACAGACTACTACCTCAAATACGGCCAAACCTCTCCCCCCACCGTCCCCATCTCTCAGCTCTTTGAGGCCGGGTCGTTCCCCGAAGGCGAGATCCAAGAATACACCCAACCCTTTAACTCCCACCGTTTCACCTCTGAAGAATGCAAAGCCTCCGATTCCGTCCACTCCGAATACTACGACCTCGTCCGGCAAGCCTCCGAATGTCACCGTCAAGTCCGCTCCTACGCCCAGTCATTAATAAAACCCGGCATAAAATTAATCGACCTCTGCACTCAATTAGAGAACAAAAACCGCGAGCTAGTCCAAGAAAAAGGCCTCGAAAGAGGCGTAGGATTTCCCACAGGCTGCAGTATAAACCACGTCGCCGCCCATTACACTCCAAACAACGGCGACTCGACAGTCCTAAATTACGGCGACGTATGTAAAATAGATTTCGGGACGCAGATAGACGGACGCATAATAGACTGCGCTTTCACTGTGGCGTTCGACCCTCAGTTCGAGGAGCTTTTGAAGGCAGTGCAGGACGCGACAGATGCGGGGATTAGGAATACTGGGGTTGATGTTAGGTTGTGTGATGTTGGGGCGAGCGTGGAGGAGGTTATGGAGAGTTATGAGTGTACGATTGAGGGGACGACGTATCCGGTTAAATGTATTAGGTGAGAAGGGGGGAGGGGGGAAAACGGATGGAAGCGTTTATGACGAGGGAGGGGGAGCGTTAATAACATATAATACCTGAGCTTCTCTCACTCCGCCGCCCCCCCCCCACCTTTACTCTTCCGCTCAGGAATTTGAACGGGCATTCTATAGGGCAGTACCAAATCCACGCCGGGCAGAGCGTTCCCATCGTTGACAACGGCGACCAGACTAAGATGCTCGAGAACCAGATGTACGCCATTGAGACGTTCGGGAGCACAGGTCGAGGTCACGTCATCGAGTTCGGGGAGTGCAGCCATTACATGAAGAATTTCGACGCTCCGCACGTGCCGCTGAGGTTGAACTCCGCTAAGAAACTCCTGGGTCATATTAACAAGACATTCGGGACTCTGGCTTTCTGCAGGAGGTGGCTGGAGAGGGACGACGGTGGCTCGTTCACCACCAACGGCCTCCAGGGGAAGCAGACGAAGTACATCGGGGCGCTGAAGAACCTGTGCGACGCGGGGATCGTTCAGGCGTACCCGCCGCTGGTGGATATTGAGGGGTGTTACACGGCGCAGTATGAGCATACTATTTTGTTGAGGCCGAATTGTAGGGAGGTCGTCAGTCGAGGGGATGACTACTGAGGTATTTTGCGCTTGGGGGGTCGGGGAAGGGGGGAGGGGAGTGAAGAGGGAGAGAGGGAGAACAGAGAGAGAGAGAGAGAGAGAGAGAAAAGAGAGAGAGAGAGAGAGAATTTGATGAGCAAAGTGCAACTGAATTATTTTCTTTCCTGGCTTTTCTGATATTCGAACATTACAGTAGCTAGCTTGTCCACGTACATACAAAGTCCAGGCTTTGTTTTATGAGCACAGAAGAAACACTCGAGGTTGCAGTAGCCTCTTCCCTCGTACGAGAACGGACTCTCGCGAGGATCCCCTACGGGGAGCTCACCGTCTTCCTCTTCCTCCTCCTTCCCCTCGGCATCTTTCGACTCTTCAACGAAGCCGTCAGTCATCTAAGGAAAAAATTAGCAACAGAGTGTAAGTGTTAGCAAGAAGAGCGACCACACGTATGGTTTCTCGTTTTGCTCTAACCTCGTCCATGCTGTAGCTGCGACCCTTCTCTACGCCCTTCCCACACTGGACACAGCTGAGGTCTTCGTCAAGAGAAAACGAGCCGAACCTCGCTGCCAAGTCCATAGCTGTGGGAGATGCGCGGTGAGCGGTACGTACGGGGGGCTTCTTAGTCGCAGTTAGTTACCTTGTTGGTACGGAGGAGGCGTCGAAGGGAAATTCAGCGCATCGTAGTCTGATTCTGAAAGATTAGAAAAACCAGCCATACCCTGCGAAGCTCCTGCTCCCATGTATTTAATGCGACTGCTTCAGAGGGCAATGCGACTGCTTCAGAGGGCTTGTGTAAACACTATAAGACGCCCGGTTTGTTTCTCAGAGAAAAGTTGCTATCCAAAATTGTCAGGGTGAGATTTTACGAGGCGCAGCGGGGCCTTCTTATTTGATTCAGTCCCTGTCGGGCCAAGATCAGATCCCAGGCTAGAACATGTCCCCCGCCATCTATAACTTTTAGCAGGCTTGCATGCCTTCTTCCTCCATGCCAATCGGGCAATCATCTACCGGTAGTCGACAACAAAGCTCTCACAAACAACGCCCTGACACACACAGCCCATGATGCGCCTAATCACCACTCTCCTCTTCCTTCCCGCCTCGGCCGTCGCCTTCGATGCCCCGGGCTTTGTTTCAACCATCTTCGGTTCCAACCAGGTGTTCCAGCATTCGGACCCTTTGACGATATTTGGCTGGGCTTCGTCCCCCTCCGTGCCCGTGTCGGTGACCCTGACGTCTGAGGACGGCACGACTGTGACTACCGCGGCCGCCAACTCCTCCTCGACCGCGTACAACGGCGCCTACTACCGTTGGGACTTGACTCTTCCCGCCTCGCCCCCCAGCCTGTCTCCTTACAGCCTGAGCGTGGAGAGCGCCGAGACCTCTGAAACTGCGTCCCTGACGAACATTTTGTTCGGGGACGTCTACCTCTGCTCGGGGCAGTCCAACATGCAGTTCTCTGTAGAGGGAATGTTGGGTAAGGACGAGGAAATTAAGGCGGCTGACGACTACGGTTACATCCGGATGGTAAGTGGCTGCCAAGGGGGAGTTGAAGTGACCGAGAACCACGATATTCATACTCACTGCGCTCCTCTCTTCGCTCGCTGCAGTTTGGAGTGGGACAGCCAGCGGGCCAATTGTCAGGACCGCAGCAGACTCTTCCCACCGTTGCTTTGCCCTGGACGGTAGTTTCCTCCAAGACCATCGCCACCGACAATGGCGATTTCGACCAGTTCTCTGCGGTGTGCTACATGTCCGGACGCCACATCTTCACCGACATTCTCAAGTCAGCGACGCCGGTCGGCCTCATCTCGAGCAACTGGGGCGGAACCCCGGTCGAGGCGTGGATGCCCGAGGATCAGCTTAAAGGACAGTGCGACGGAGGAAAGAATACCGAGGAAAGAAAGCTGCAGTTCGACGACATTTCTTTCGGAGAGACTGCGGACGATTGGAACCCCAACGCCAACCACGTTCTGTACGACAACATGATCACTCCTTTCGAGTCGCTGGTCGTTAAGGGAGCCTTTTGGTACCAAGGCGAGACCAACGTTGGATACTGGAACTACGACTGCTTCCAGTCCTTGATGGTCGAGAGTTGGAGAAAGCTGAACGGCTGGAGCAACATGGCCTTCGCCTTTGTGCAGCTTGCCGCTTATGACTGCGGAGGAAGCCAAGCGCTTCCAGACTTCCGTGGCGTTCAGCTCAAGGCCGTCGACATCACCCCGAACTCGGCTATGATCACCGCAGCTGACCTGGGAGACGTTGGCAGCCCCGACCTTGACATTCACCCCCGCAACAAGACCGAAGTGGGCAGGAGGTGAGCCAAATTTACGAACAGCACTGTCATTGCCTTATTCTGACAAACCTCACGTCGCTCATTAATGCCAATTGTCACAGGCTCTCACTCGCCATTGACAAGCTCCTGTACAACAAGGACCGCGACAACGCTCACATGGGACCGGTTGTTGACGTGGACGCGGTGAAACTCCTTGAAGACGGCGTCTCTGTACAATTTCGCGGAGACACCATCGGGGACGGCTTGCACTTGGAGGAGCCGCAGGTTTGCCCGAAGGAGGAGCTGTGCGGGCATGCTGTTCTGAGCTTTGACGACGGGGGAGAGGATGTAGTCATTGACGACATCGTCGTCTCTGCCAACAACACGATCGAGCTGAGGAAGGAGGGAGTGGACGGCACCAAAGTTTCTGGAATTTCCTACGGCTGGGGAGATTTTCCGCTCTTGACGGTCTTCTCTAGCTACGGAGTGCCAGCGGCGCCCTTCAAGGTCGAACTGTAAGTTTGAAATTTTTTACATTGAATACTCTATATTTTTAGTAGAAGAAGAAGAAGATGTTGGGTTATGCTATGAACTTACACGTTGGGGGAATTTCCCTGTTGCCCCCCCCTTCTCTGATGAACAAAGGAGGCAATATGGGAAAGGCGAGCGCAAGCGCGACCGCTAGAGGTTCATATGTCAGATTAGAGATCCTGACTTCCAGGAATATGTAGATGACGAATTCACTATAAAAAATCGGTAAGTTTGTTAAAGGCGGGGAAGTTGGGGGCTTAGATTAATTGCACGCAGGACCATTAGCATGTATTGCCCGTTTAGGGCCCTAGTGCGTATTTACGTTCGAGAGTAAACAAAATGGGGTGAAAAAGTGTTTCACCATGAGTTTACCTTCAACTCTCCTCTAACTCTCTTTCAGAAAACCGGAAAAAATGCGTGCCGTTTTGCTACTTACCACCGCACTCGCACTCACAGCATCAGCTTTCAAGTTTGAAGACTGCGACGAGGCTAAAGATAAAGCCGTCGGGCCTTTCGGTTCCCCCGAGTTTCATGAGGATGTAGTGGATGGCGGTACCCCAGTCTACTCTCTCCTTCCCAAGGCATCCACACCTCTCCCCCTCATTGCGTTTATGCATGGATCAACGGGACAATACCAGTTCTACAACGATTCGCTTTCCTTAATCGCCTCCCACGGGTTCGCGGTTGTGTTCCCGTTCGTCAAGAGCCCGGAGAAGGACAAGTCACCTTTTACGACAAACACTGACGGAACGTACCTCATCAAAGCCATCCAGTACGCCAAGGAGCAGAACAGTAACAGCGAGTCTGCGCTCTTTGGAAAAATCGACACCTCAAAAATCATCATAGCGGGACATTCGATGGGCGCGACATGCTCGATCAACGCCGCAAACACACTGAAGGACGACGAAGGCATCGTTCTCGACATTGCGATGCACCCTGGAATTTGTGGTCCCTTCGGTCCGCCTCCGTGCCCCGCCTGCTGGAAGAGTGAGACTCTGCTTAGCGTCGCCGAGGCCATGCCTGTCGTTTTCACGACCGCGACGAACGACGGCGCCTTCTGGCCGGCCCCGTACACCGCAGAACATGAATACGGCTGCTTCAAGAAGTCCGTCGGCGAAGTTGAGGATAGGAACGACGTGAACATCAAGAACGCGGCCTTCATTCAGTTCAACGCTGACGTATGTGCGGAAGACGGCGAGCGCGAGCCCGTCGTCAAAGACGGAGGGCACAATTGCCCGATGAAGAGGTGAGGCACTGCGAGGACGAAGCCAAAATTATGAGATATCAATCCTAACACTGTACTTGTTCGCGTCGCAGGATGGGTGGGGGCGAACCTGAATTTTCAGCCGTCTTGTCTGCCGCTAAACTGTACGGCCACCTTGGCGGTGATTCTAACTCCGTGTGCTACGAGAGGCTGTACGGAGAGAGCGGCATCAAGGGGTTGAACATAACTGATGTCCTTGATTTCAGGCTTGAGCTTTAGTGTGTGTGTGCGGAGAGTGTATTTTGTGCATTTTGAAGATCGAAGGTGATATGATTCAAGCAAAATCCGAACATATTAACGCGTCGCTTCATTTGCATTTGTTAAAAGAGGAAAAATTTCATTTGTTTTTGGAGAAACCGCCGTAAAGAACGTCGGTTCTGACCACCCATTTCGTCCCGTTCGTGACCTTAGTTCCTTCGTGGAGCAGGGAGGCCTCATTACCCTGGGGGAAAACCAGCACGCTGCCTATTTTCGGCTGCACCTTCCAGCCCCCCAGTCCCCCATCCTTCTTCGGGAGGAAGAAGGTAGTCTCTCCGCCTTCAAAGTCGTCGTTCAAATACATTAAGAAAGTTAGTCTGGACTTAACCTCCCCCTCAGTCACGTCGTTGACCATGCGCTGATTCTCGAGGCCGGCGGCGCTCCAGCTACCGTCTACAACGAGCAAAGCGAGTCGCATGTAAGGTTGTGTTGTCGGCGTCAGAAATTTGTGTTGGACTCGGCCAGCAGCCACGTGCGTATCGGGGCAACTCTCTTGCTCTCTCCCCTAAACGTGCGTATCGGACGACTCTCTTGCTCTCTCCCCTAAACGTTGCCTTGTCCTCTTATCCTCCTCACCTATGTGCATCCTATAAACTCCCCCCTGCTTGTACCTGAAACACCTCCACCTCGAGTTAATCCCCACGGCCTTTTTACCTTGCATTATAGGAAGGAACGTCGTAACCCTATCGAAAATAGTTCCGAGCATTCCGAGATCGTTCTTCCACGTCTTATCGTGACGAGAAGGAGGAGGGGAGGAGCATGTGAGCCACTCGCATTCTCCTATTTGTGTGTCTGGCTTGCCTGAGACTTCGTTTTTGCTGTAGCCCATTGCTTCGGTGGTTTGGAGGATGTAGGAGCACTCGGGGGGGGTGAGGACGGAGCTTAGGAGGAACGCGCCGGGGACGTGGGGGATGGGGTGCTTCGAGATAGGGGGGAGGGAGGGGGAGGAAATGGAAGGAGGGAGGAAGAGAAGGGGGGGGAGGGTTGGGGGGTTGCCGTCTTGGTTGCGTACACCGTTGCAGACGGAATCGTCGGTCATTCTGACTATCAGATCGTGGAGGTTGGGAGGTTTACGATCGGGGCCTTTTATCCGTAATATTATTTTTATATTTGAGGAGTCAGGGACGAAGGAGGGGGTTGCGGAGTAAGGGGTGGACATTTTAAGGTTAGTTTCAGCTTCAGCATTGTGGAGAGGGTTGGTTGGGGGGACGATGAACGTCCCCATGTCTTCTATTTGATCGTCATCCGAAGTTGTTTTAGTGGTGCTTGTGGTGGTGCTTGTGGTGGTGGTGGTGGTGGTGTCTACGGTGCCCTCTACCATCAATTGCTCGAGAGCTTTTTTGGCGTCGTGTTTATTAACGCTAGCATCGAGCATTCCAGCGTCGTTGTCGTCATTGTCATCTTGGCCATCTTGACACCCAACAATACTAGACAAAAGCTTAACCTTCAAGGTCGTGGAGTCGCACTCGTCGACCATGCGCACCCAGCGCTGTATCGTCCCCTGCTTTACCTTGACGTTAAGGTCCCGGATCGCTGTGAGGTAGAGGATAGCCTGCTCGTAGCCTAAGAGGGTGTTGGGAGGAGTAAGGAGAGTCGTCGTTAGGGCGGGGTAGTCGGGGAGGACGTACTTGGAGAGGGACATTTTAATGAACGGGAAGATGGCACGACGGAGACCCTTATAAGGAGTCGACCAGTAGACGTCTGAGGGAGCCGCAGCGACGGCACTGAGGTACTTTAGCGTTGGTTCAGAAGGTGGCTGGAGGAGGGGGCCATTAAAAGAGTTGGAGTTGGAGTTGCATTCAGAGCCATCGCCGTCGCCGTCGCCATCGCCATCGCCATCGAAGTCCGCCGAGGAGGCGTTGTAAGCCTTTGTCAACTTTGAAGCTTCGAGCGCCGCTCGCTTCCTCTTTGAAAGCTTTCCCATTTGTTACTTCGGGAAGAAGGGTGTGAAAGAGATTGGAACAAAAGAAAACTTTTCAGAAAGCAAGAGCGTACGTTATGCTTGATCGACGGCTAAATGAAGACACGATAGTGTGTGGGAAAAGTGTTCTATGCGTGAATGTATCGGTGGAAGAAATGGGATATATTTGGGATTGATTGCTGGCTGGCTCGATTCCAGCTGCAATGTTGGATCCATAATCCTTAAATTTTCCATGCCCAAAAGATGGCGAGGGTTAGGGTTAGGGTTAGGGTTAGGGTTAGGGTTAGGGTTAGGGTTAGGGTTGGGGTTAGGGTTAGGGTTAGGGTTAGGGTTAGGGTTAGGGTTAG